>JAJJMA010343024.1:0-19416 GCA_023529015.1 Papaver nudicaule
GGATCAAGCTTAAACACAATAAAAAATTAATAAAAGAACCTAATAGTATAATACAAGTACCTACAAAATAGTTTTTAGACAAAAATTTACACATGTGCGAAAGCACGTTTAACTCGATCGAAATCTACAAAACCCAGCTTAAATACAACAATCCAAAACATTGATTATTGTAGTGTCACATTCCATTATAAAAAACATTCCTCTCTCCAATTTAACTAGAATAGGGCACGTGCTTCGCATGTGAGGAAAAAAAGTGGTAATTTGCCACAATCCAATCAAAGGCGAAAATGTTTATAAAGATCGATTGCAGTCTTAATCCTTAATGAGAAAATGTAAAGATAAAGTGAGTGAAAGGGAAAAATAATGCTATTTCAATTTTCAATTCTATATTCCTAGAATGTCGGTTACTACGCTTCCCTAAAAAAAATGAACTCTGAACTGTAGCACTGTACTACTCCTTTGGTTTCTTAAATCAGAAATGATATATGCACCACGGGTTACACAACCAACACAAATGTGTGAGAGAGTAATGGGCCCCACCAACCCGCCACCCCAGAAAAGAAGGGGTTTGGGTTTTGTGGTTCAGTGGGGACCCCTTTGTTGTGTCTGGTTGTGCAACCCGTGGTGTATAAATCATTTATGTCCTTCAATTTTGATTTGACAATTCACAATTTTGACCTCAAATTATTTTTTTCTTACTTTTGTATGCATGGATCTTTTAGTAAAAAGTGCCTTTAAAAAGGGTTTGCTAATAGTAAGGATTTGATTTTGACCTTTTTAAAGTCAGCCTACACCTCACTCTTTCTTCAGTTTTGTCTTACATCATTTATCTCTACTATTTCTATTGGAAAAGGAAAATTACATCATTTATCTCTACTATTTCTATTGGAGTAAACACCTACTTACTGTTCACCTAGTGTGAACACCTTAATTCTTATCAGATTCATATCAAATGTGTTCCTACCCTTTTTTTTTTGTCTAGATTTGATATATACTTCTCCTTGCCAAAAGAATTAAGTAAAAGGAGAATCAGTTCTTCCTGCCCCACTACTAATTGCCTTCCTTCTAATATTTACAAGGGTCCTGTTAACCTATGCATCCATGCATAGGTTAACAGGCTATTAATTACTATTATTTTGCATATAAAATAGGGATGCGAAAATTTCTGTCTCGAGTATCGGTAAAAATATTAATTTCCATTATCGCCCTTCTATTAAAAATTAATCTCTCTATCTTCTCTCGGTTTCTCCGACTCTCTTGGTGTTCCTTTTTTATTTTCAATCTGATGGTTAATCAGATGATGAAGGAAAATCTAACTGATAACAAAAAAAAAATTATGTTGGTTAGACTAATTTATAAGGAAATGAACAACTGTTCACGAATTACATAATTACATAATTTGATCATACTAAAGGAAAGAAACAATTAAATCAATCGAAATCAGCAATCTTTGTTTAAGTTACTTGTTTTGATGGAAATCAATCTCTGGTTATCAGCTAAAACTGATCATAAAGAGTGCCTAATGGATTAAATCGAATGAAAACCCAAAATAAAATCGAATGAAAACTCAAAAATATTTTTTTTCACTAATTGATGTGAACTCTTTCCAGGTATCTGTTTTAATCTCTATCACGGTATTAAGATGGGAAACGTGTATTCGGCCGGCGATTGAGAAAATTGGGGAAACCGCCTATTCTTCCGGACTGATTAATGCTGGAGGATCTTCTGATCAATCTTCTGGGGCATATGAGCAAAAGAAGGTTTATTAATGCTCATATGGTTAGATCTAATTTATCACCTTAGGCATATTGTTCTGATGATGGAGATCTGCTGGGTCAAATCGATGACCAATTGAATGATATGGATATTAATTCTAAGATTGATGATAACCCTTCCCCGGAGATAAAAAAATCTATTCTACAAGGAAGAAGTGTTAAGAAAAAGACTAGACTTCTCTTTAGATTCACTTTCTCTTATTATCACAAATTAATCTGATTTTCCCAGTATTTTTTTTTTTTTTCACAAATTAATCTGATTTTCCCAGTATGTAACCCATTTTTATTTCTCTGAGCAAACATGAGAGAGAGAGAGAGGAAGAGAGAGCGAGAGAAATAAGACAAACGACATTTCTTCTCCAAGACTTTCAAGGGTAATACTGGAAATACAATGATATATATTAGGATAATCTTTAAAATATTCATTGAGTTGTTTTCGAGATAAAACTTCTAATCCCAACCCCATTTAATGAGCTGTTATCCTATGCACGGGGGCAAAGAATAACAAAAGGGTATTTACAATATAAATGGATTTACCAATGTAATGTAACTCCCTTGTCTTCTAGTGTTTGTCTTTGGGACAATTTTGATAACCGTTCTTACTAATCAATGTAACTCCCTTGTCTTCTAGTTGTTTGTCTTTAGAACAATTTTGATAACCGTTCTAACTAATCTGATTTGGGAAACAAAAGTATCAAAATTTTGGTGTTTAATGTCCATCTTAATCAATTGATTTTGAATTACACATCAAATAGAAAATTAATTTTTGAATTGTCTCACCTTTATCTCTTCTTTAGTTTGAAAAAAGATAAGGGACATGTTACTGACTTTAACTATTGATTTTTGTAAGTACTTGTTTTAATATTGAACGTCCTATTGCACATATCGTAAATTTGCATAGATTTTTTTATGTGGGTACTTGTAATTGTTTTTAACTACTGATTTTTTTCTAGGGGACACAAGTGGGCCATGCTACTGACTTTAACTATTGACTTTTTGTAGGTACTTATTTTAGTAGTAAACGTGCTATTGCACATGTTATATAAATATACATGGAAAAGTTTATATGGATACTTGTAATTGTTTTTAACTACTGATTTTTTTTTCTAAGGGACACAAGTGGGCCATGTTACTGACTTTAACTATTATTTTTTTGTAGGTACTTATTTTAGTAGTGAACGTGGTATTGCACATGTTATAAATTTACATGGAAAAGTTTATATGGATACTTGTAATTTTTTTTAACTACTGATTTTTTTTCTAAGGGTCACAGGTGGGCCATGTTACTGACTTTAACTATTGATTTTTTTAGGTACTTGTTTTAGTATTTAACGTCCTATTGGACATGTTGTAAATTTACATGGAAAAGTTTATGTGAATACTTGTATTTGTTTTTAACTACTGATTATTTTTTCTAAGGGACACAAGTGGGCCATGTTACTGACTTTAACTATTGACTTTTTGTAGGTACTTAGTTTAGCAGCGAACGTGTTATTGCACATGTTATAAATTTACATGGAAAAGTTTATATGGATACTTGTAATTGTTTTTAACTACCGATTTTTTTTCTAAGGGACACAAGTGGGCCATGTTACTGACTTTAACTATTGATTTTTGTAAGTACTTGTTTTAATATTGAACATCCTATTGCACATATTGTAAATTTGCATGGAAAAGTTTTTATGTGTGTACTTGTATTTGTTTTTAACTACTGATTTTTTTTTCTAGGAACAAAAGTGGGCCATGCTACTGACTTTAACTATTGACTTTTTATAGGTACTTATTTTAGTAGTGAACATGCTATTGCACATGTTATATAAATTTGCACTAGAATAAGGCACGTGCTTCGCACGTGAAAGGAAAAAAAGTGGTAATCATGTGTAAAGATCGATTGCAGTCTTAATCCTAAAGAGAAGATGTAAAGATAAAGTGAGTGACAGGGAAAATAATGCTATTTCAATTTTCAATTTTATTTCTAAAATGTCGGTTACTACGCTTCCCTAAAAGAAAAAGAACTCTGAACTGTAGCACTGTACTACTCATTTGCTTTCTTAAATTTTGATTTGAAAATTGACAATTTTGACCTCAAATTATTTTTTCTAACTTTTGTATGCATTGACCTTTTAGTAAAAAGTGCCTTATAAAAGGCTTTGCTTAATAATAGTAAAGATTAATTATCACTGTTATAGTAGGCCTAGCCTATCTCTTTTTCCATTATCACTGTTATAGTATCACATTCAGTTTTTTACGGGCGAACACGTTTTGATGGTGAAACTATACTTGTTGTGCACAGGACCTACTAAATAATCTTCTTTGCTTTGAAAGATCGAAGTGTACATCTCTTGAGTGGTAGACCTAGCAGACGTGTAATGGTGAAAACCAAAAGACTAAGACAGGATCAAAGACGTGATATATGTCGCTACTAGGGTCTAGGGGTATTGTGAAAACTTAAGGAACAAACTAATACATCTGATTCACAACAACAAATACAAAACTATTTAAAAAAATTGTTAAGAGCAAGTACGTGCTACTTTTTTTTGTGTTTTTTACTCAAATCTTAATTTAAAAAAAAAAGCAAGCCAAATTGCAAGTACTATGGTTGAGAGGCGGCCATTGAATAGCCGCCCAATTTTCGGGGACGGCCACTGAGTGTCCGCCCCCAGTCAAGGTTTGACTTTGACCACAAAC
Source organism: Papaver nudicaule (assembly GCA_023529015.1). Lineage (NCBI taxonomy): Eukaryota > Viridiplantae > Streptophyta > Magnoliopsida > Ranunculales > Papaveraceae > Papaver > Papaver nudicaule. Next base: position 4,464 of record JAJJMA010343024.1, read on the forward strand.
ACCATATATTAAGAGACACCCTATAAACTCCGTTTTCACTCGCACCCAACCCTTTTCACCCAAAATTTAATTTTCAAATTGTTTCACTCAATCATACTTGCATTAAAAATTAATTGAGTTACATCGTGCTGATAAAATAAAATTTAAATTATATCGTGCTGATAAAGTAAGAATTTATAATTGCAATATCTTCTTCCGTAGTAAAATTCATAGCCATATTGAACTGAAATGAAAGACTTTGAGTGAGAGTTAGAGTGAAAAATGAATGAAATGTTGGATATTTTCAACAAACCCCTGTTTTTAGGGTTCTAATTGACAGATAGAAAACTGAATAAGTAGTTTATATGGGGTGTAAAGGGGGGTGTGAGTTAAAGAAAGTCAAAAAAAGAAGAAGAGCGGCGGCGACTCAGTGAGCGCCAAAAATTGGGCGTACACTTAAAGGACGTTGGCGTCCACCGAGTGGCCTCAGGGTGCTACACTGAATGTACGCCCCTTAAAAACAACATAAAACTTGTAGCACATGTGAACCAACTTTTATGTTATCTCAGAGCTTTTACATATAATGTATGTCATTTTACCTACTATTCATCTAAAAAGTGCACCATAGTGCTTGCTCTAATAAACTTGCATAGTGTGGTGCAGCAGCTGATTGTAGCCTGCGTAACCGTAACAATATGACCACCGGCAATAAAATCTCCTAATGAGCTCCTAATTTGGGGACAATGCCTTCCTCACTAGTATTTAATCCTCGTGTCATCCGGGCAGATAAAAAAGAATCTCGGCAGACATTTATTATTCGCCCATCCAGCTTGACGCGTTAAGGGGTGGCTAAATGGGTGGGCGAAAAACCGGTTGTACCCTTTCCCAACCGAGTAAAATGTCTGTACTACCCTTTACTAAATGCTTTAACCTAAACCTACCGAATAAATTACTTCATTCTTCTCCTCCCCTTCTCCTATTCCCTTCCCCTTCCCCTTTTCTTTCACAACCACCATTCTCATCCTCTATCACCACCCAATTCCGCCCCTATCTTCTCTTTTACCACCATTCTCAACCCATATTCCCAATTCTATTCGGTGCTTCTTAATTATTTGATTTCATTGTCGATTATTCGTCGTTAAGCGTCGATTCGATAACGATTCATCGTCGATATAATGGCTCCGAAAAAGAATAAAGGAAAGGAGAAAGAACCCACTCCTCCTGCTAGTCCAACATCTTCTTCTTCTACTACCCCTTCAATTCAACGAGAATTTGCAGGCGAAGAAGACGACACCGACCCAGAAATTAACAATTGGTTCGAAGGAGATGATAGAGAGAACGCTGTATTGAAAGAAGTGGTTCCACCAGAATTGGTTCCACCAAATCCAATGGTTTCAGTGAGGTAATTCTCAAGCTTTATGTATGAATTTAGCAATTAGGGTTTTCATTTTTCGCCCTGAAAAACTAGGGTTTATGTATGAACATCCTAACTCGGTAGCTTATAGAGCTACCGAGTATGAAAATTTACAGAGTCGGTGGCTCTTTTGCTTACCGAGTGCTTATGGATTATACTCTCCTCGGCAGCTCTTTTGACTTACCGAGTATGATAAGTCATATCTGTAAAATTTTTAAGCTATAATCGGTAGCAACTTCTCCTGCCGAGTAACAATTTTTCTTACTCGGTAGTTCTTTTGGTTGCCGAGTATTTTTGTGTTGCCGAAGGGTTTAACAGCACTCGGTAACTCATTTATTTATCGAGCTACCGAGTATGCGTACTCGTCAGCTATACCAAGCTACCGAGGGTCAATTCTCCTTACTCGATTTCTTTTTTGGTTGCCGAGTAAGTGTTTTGCGCCTTCCATTTTACACTACTCGGTAGTTACATGTACTACCGAGTGTTGCTAGACACTTGTACTTTGTTTTAGAACCTGATATCAAAGTTTTTCTTTTCTTTGGTATACATTAGGGCCAAGGAAATTAGAACAAAGCGACAATTCGACAGGCCAGAAGAATACAATATAAATATCCAATCTCCGGAAAGTCTACCAGCACGAACTAAAGGGGGTCAGAAATTGACCGCTAAACACCGCAAACAAAAAGAACAGGAGGCTGCTACTGCTAAGGCTGCTAAAAAGGATGCTAGGGCTGCTGCTGCAGAGAGATGGAGTCAAGATATGGGTGTTCCAAGTACAGGGACTTCAGGTGCTGAAGGTAACTCTATTAGAGGTGTTTCTAGTGGAGGTGGTGCAGGTAGAGGTGGAGCTAGTAGAAAACAAGCTAGGGCTGCTCATGCACTTACAACTCAGATTGAACAAGAAGAAGAAGAATCTGTTGATCAAGAAGAAGATAATGTTAATAAGAAAAGTAAGGAGAAAAGTAAGGACCACTTGAAATTCAAAATGATCGCAGGTTACGATGACGAAAAACCTCCTGGAACCCCTAACGATGGTGGTGAATTGCTTTTTGGTTACAAATGCTCTTGGGCGCAATCAATCTATTGTGCCGAGGTAAGAGGTTCAACCATTTTGTTTTTTTTTTAGTTATTTGGTTACCTATTGTTGCATACCTATAGTCATGTTTATGTTGTTATCCTAGGATCATGTGGAAGCAATTCGAATTCTGAAACCTGTATCTTCGGCGAGGAAAATGAAGTTGTGGCCCAAAGAAGATCTTTGTTCCGGAGCTCTTGCGCATGTGGAGGCCTCGGGGTTGTTGCCAGCTGTTGAAAACTCCATGATAGACCATGATAGGGTCTTCATATCAGCCCTCCTCGAGCGTTTTTATGGCGAGACCGACACTATGCATATGCCATGTGGAGAAATGGCAATCACTCCAGAAGATGCTCACGTTATCACTAAACTCTCGCCTGAGGGCAAGGCGGTTGCAGACGGCTACGACCCTTGTGTTGATTGGAAAAAGCTTAACCTTCTCGTTTTTGACTGCCTTGGTTGGAGCCCGGATAAGTATGAGGAGGAGTGGAAAAAGTGTGCCTCATACAGGAATAGACAGCTCGACCTTAAATCACTAAGGGAGCAGTTTAGCGGAACTGCAGTGCGGGAACAAGAGGGGTTGGAGATATCTAAAGAAACTTGCAGGCATACGGCTACGGCGTACTTGCTCTATCTCATTGGGTGTGTCATCTTCCCCAACAAGACAGGTAGTAGGGTCGATGTCAACCATTTACAGTTGCTGGAGCATCTTGACAAGTTGAGATCTTTCCATACCTTCAACTCTTGTTTCCATACCTTCAAAGTCGCAGTATATACTTCATCCTCCGTAACATCTTTCCCAAGTTGAGCTCCGACCAAGTGACGAAAGTGCATAAAATCACGTGCATTTTGGTGTATGATCCACCATCGATCTGACAGGCCTCTTGCATCTCGCACGTATTGTTTTGATTGAAGGTCGAAGTCTTGTTCGATATAATTCCAAATGGAGTTCCAGTTGATGTCTTTGCACGGTTTCGATATAACATACTTCGATATATTGTTTTGTTTACCACGATTTTTTTGTAATTCATAATAGAACATAACGTCTTTACAAAGACGTAGATCTTCTTCCAACGTAAACGGAGCAAAACTAGCTTTCTTTCGTGTTGATGGAGGAGGAGATAATGGTTTTTGAGATGGAGTACACTCATAAAAGTATTCATGAACTAGCTTATGAGTGAAGTTTCGATAACGTGTACGAGGAGGAGGAGATGATGGAGGAGTACCAACTAAAATGAAGTTTGGTTGGGGAGATGGTGGAGGAGTACCGACTAAAACGAAGTTTGGTTGGGGAGATGCTGGAGGAGGTGTTGAGCTAGGTTCCTTCGGTTTCTGTAACAAAGAAAGTATTTGTTGTGGTGATCGAATGACCCTTTTGTTATTTGAAGATGAACTTGCCATTGTGGAAGAAGGCAAGATAGGATGGCTTTCAATTTTTTTTTTAAAGGAAATGGGTTTGGGGAGGGATTGAATTTATAGCAACTACTCGGTGGCTTTGGTTGAATGCCCAACGGATATAAATTTTGAAAAAAAAGTACACATTTTCAGAACGGCTACAATACTCGGTAGCTCGATTAGGAGTATAAGCTACCGAATATAAAGATTCGGAAATTTAGGTACATTCGGTGGAGAAATGATTTACCGAATATGAAGATTCAAATTTTCGGGGAAATTTTTAGGCACTTATACCCAAAAATAGTGTCGTTTGGGGATATCTCTATAAAAGAAAAACCTTCTTCCCAACAACAGCCACACCAATAACCCAACTTTGTAAGCTCAAACCACTTATATGAAATGGAAAATCCACCAATGACAAACATTGCACAATGGGATGACGAGGAGGATGGGTCGTTGGTAGCTGCGTTCATCATTTTTTACAATAAGCATCCAAATGCTGGTTACGTCTCGTTTTGGAAGGGTGTAGGGGTTCATTATCACAACATCACCGGGAATACCAAAGAACGCATGTGGGAGAAACTAGCAAATAGATTTGACTACATCAAAGGCCGTATGAGAGAGCATTGTATAATATGTCAACTGATAGGTTCTCCATTTCAAGACGAACACACTTCGGAAGAAGATGTGAGTATTATCTTCTCGTTTTCTATCTAGATCCAATCATGGTGTATTTGCACACTAAAGTTTTGTTTTTAACAATTTCAGAAATTAGCTTTCAAGACGCTATGGAGGCAGCGGAACGGGGCTCGCAGATTTCGACATGGATGGATTCTGAAGATGCTGCTAAAGCACTCAACGAAATTCATCACCGATTGGCTATTAGTCAATGATCCACACGCCACTTACTAGTTCTGTTTACATGCTAATCGGTAACACTATGGAGTTACCGAATTTAAATTCGGCAGTATATATGTTTTTACTGCCTATCGAATATATTTACTTTCAAATTTTGTACTTTATAGATATTCGGTAACTATATGAAGCTACCGAATGTACCTCGTAACTCTCAACCACAACGGTAATTTAATGAAAAATGTATCCGTTGGGGCTGGTGCCTCTATTTAAGATTAGTTTCTGCACCCGTTTTTTCCACTCAACCAAAACTGATCTTGCCCTCTCAAAACCAAAACTTATCTTCAAGAAAAATGAGTGATTATATTTGTTTCACCAATGGAGACGAGCTTATGGTTGTCAAATCGTTTATTCCAGTGTACCTTGAACGACCAGCAGAACGCCACTCAATGTTTTGGAAGAGAGTTAAAGAAATCCACGTTGAATTAGATGGGAATCCAAAAGGCCGTAAATGGAGGGACTTAAGAGACGCATTCGACCACCTAAAGATGATCTTCAAAGATTATATTCGGATTCAAAAATGGGTTAGACGATCTCATGGCTCTCGTTCCATCCAAGACCAAGTGAGTATTTTTACACTTCCAATGTTCATACAATCTTGAAGGTTGTAACTAACTTCTATTTATCTTGTGGTTCAAGGTGGCACAAACCAATGTACTTTGGGACATACGACATGGAGGCGAATTCAAGCATTTACAACATTATATGTATCTTAAGACGTATGCTCCGACATATCTCCGAGTACTGAGTTCTGAGGTTAGAAGGTCTGGTTAGAAGTAGGGATTGAGAAGATGAAACTTCCGATGAATTGCATTGAAATAAGGTTGTATTTCCCTTTGGGTGATGCACCATTCGGTAAATCGGGTTAGTAAACGAGCTACCGAATATGGACTCGGTAGTTAAATTATACTTACCGAATATCTGTACCAATATCATGTACCAAAAATCAATACAAATCGGTAATCCAATGATCTACCGAGTATACAATTGGTAGCTTTCATTGTCTACCGAGTATGCTTTCCTTAAATTTGTTTATACTGACAGAATACGTATGAGCTACCGACTGGTATATAATTAGCATTATGGAGCTACCGAATATAATAACAGAAATCCAAACAAGTGCATTTACCATAATATGTTCCAAGTACAAGTTTCATTTAACCCAAAAATCTTGCTCTAATCAAGATATATTGTCAATAAAAGGCCCAAAATTCATCCACACTAAGATACATACCTTATTCCACATCAGTCGTGCCGCTCGGAAGGGGATGTTGAACCTTCCAATCTTCTATGTTGGACGCATACTTCTCAATCCAAGCACTACAGTGGTTGTCTGGAAAATGGGTTGAATACCCTGCCATGGGAGGTAGGGGACAATCTTCTTTTAACCTCAAACCAATGAAATGGTCGGGGCCTATAAACGCTATAACGACTCTTCTACCCACGTTTTCCTCCGTACAAACCGATCTTGTAGGTACAAAAGTCGAACAATGACCCATCCCAATCGAAAAATAATGGACAACGCAATCGAATGAGTCCGCAATTAGATATCCACACCATGGCATACGCATCCAATACTTGGGAACAACCGTCTTCATATTCTTTCGGCCATTAATACGGGCAAGATCATCGTTGAATTGTTTCAATTTATCCCTACGATTACCTTCCAAATTCATTCCAATATAGAATTCCTTGTCCTTGAGGAGTTGCTCTCCCATCTTCTTCCTTGTATATCCCACTGGAGTGAGGTTGTCGACAAAAACTTGTTGGCGTATTCCAAGTTGCTCCACAACGACGTGAAAACCACAATTTCCATCACGTGGAACATCATCGATTGATAAAACAAACTTCCGTACACATTCCGGAAGTTCTTCTAAATAATGTTGAGAGAGAATTGGAGGACGTACCGTAGTTGTTACCAACACATCACCAACACTCTCCCTTGTCGACGACTTTGGTTTCACTTGCCTAGAACATTCTCCCTTGTCAACAATGGGTCGTCCCCTTTTTTTTGGAACCGGATCCGGTGCAAAGTCAGCATCTGTGTGCTCATGCGGAGAAGGATCACACTCAGAAGAATTCTGCTGTTTTGTGGCCGAAATCTTCATATCCTTCAACTCCAGTCTTTCTAGTTTTCTTGGTTTAAGGGTTGGCGGTCTTCCTGGTGGCTTTTGCTTCATTGGTTCTTTATCTAAATTTAAGAAGGGGTGCATTGCCACCTCCAAGTCGTCGTGGAGGTTCTGCTTTTGAGAAATCATTCTCGTCGTACATTGTAGCGATCCGATGACACAATGGCGTTTCCATAAAAGCAACTTGGGGGTTCTTTGAGGGATTTGGAGTGAAAGATAGTTGCTTCCAAAACGGATCAATGTGATTAATTGAACTGAACGAGCTTTTGCACATGTGTAATTTTTTACCTACAAAATCTTTTCTCGGTACTTGTATTAGTAGTGAACGTGATGTTGGAATGATGATTAATTGAATTGAACGAGCTTTCGCACATGTGTAAATCATTGCAGATTTTGGAATGATGATTAATTGAATTGAACGAGCTTTTGCATACGTGTAAATTTTTTCCTACAAAATCTTTTGTAGGTACTTATTGGACGACCGAAGGGAGTCCTCTATGAGATGGTTAAGTGTATGATTTGTCAGTCACAAACTTTGTGCATGGAAAAAAAAATTGAATCACAATTTCATGAAAATCAGTCGAAATTGGAAGTAATTAAGAAAATTGATCACATACATCGATTACTTACGATCAAACAAACATATTTACAGTTCGAAAATCTTTGAAATAATCATTAGATTGATCAATTGTTTCGGATCTGATTTCGGTTCTGTTTTGAAGAACAGAGTTCTCTGTTAAAGAAGAAGAAGAAAGGGCGGGTCGGAAAACTCGACCTTGACCCATATCCAGGAAAAAAAACCATAAGCCTTGAATTTCCACCCACGTACCTCTAGCTCGCCCCACCCAACGAGTCAACCGGTAGATCGGTGTACCACCTCAGAACAGTAACCCGATTCAAACATAATTTCCTATGTTCTCCATGCTTAATCTCTGATTCCCTTCTACCGATGAGCCCAAAAACAGAGTTCTTCAATTGAAATTCGGGAAATAAATTGATTTACCTGATTGGATTATCTTCAAAATATCGAGATTCTCTGAATTTTAATTGAATTATCAAAAAACCCAAAACCCAGCTGATATATCATCTTGAACCATACATCTTAAATTCTCCGCATTTTCCATCTTAAAACCCCTGAATCTTTATCACCATCCTTGAAGTTAAAAGAGTATGTATGAGTAAAAGACGAACAGTGGTGATTAGTGTGTTTAGACTTTCAGCAAAGGCAAAAAAGAAAAAAAAAAGAGAAAGAGAGGTTGCGGAAGGAGAATAAGAGATAAGGCTCTTCTTTTACTTTTACATGAGTCTAATTATCATTTTATCCTTGTTCTTTTTATATTGTATTTATTAACAGCTGTGTATCATGCACGAGATTTTGCTACACATGGCGTAAGGACATCGAATTTGATGTTTTATAATATACCTTAGAAACAATTCTATGGAGTAACATGGTTAGGAGTTAGGACTTGACATAAAAAAATTACTGTGGAAATGACATACAATCTTTTTTTGCATACGATGTTAATTTGATCTGTCATTCTGAGTAAAATGAACATTCCACGCCATTGTTTAGTAGAGAGACCTTTATCTTGAAGTCATTCGTTTCTCTGAATTTGGTCTATAATTTTCGGTCGGCCCCCCCACCGCTAGCGGTAATCTAGTATTAGTAGTGAACGTGTTGTTGCACATGTTGTCAATTTGCATGGAAAAGTTTATTTAGGTACTTGTAGTTGGAATAATTTTTTATTATATATATATGCTTGGTCTACTAAATTTTTTATAAAATTGAACGAGCTTTCGCACATGAGTTAATTTATAACTTGTTTGAATGGACAAGATTTCACAACTTTTTTGCTTTTTGAAGTTAATAAGTCGGAAATCAGTCCTAATCCTAGGAAAGAGAAATAAAAAAAAACAGAGTTTTTCTTCACTTCACCAAAACCATCTTTCTCTAATTCCATCTACACATCAATCCACTGCTCTACATATCAATTTTTCATCCATCTCTTGTTTTTTTTCACCAATTCTTTCTCTAATTTCAATCGTAGTGATATAGATTTATGGGTGAAATTTAATATTAACACGGAGATGGAAGATCTAGTAAAATGTTGATAGATCTAACAAAGACCATCACGAAAAACCTAAAGTTCAGCAACCCCATAATAATTCATTGATAATGTCATCCTAATTAGTTCTTCACTACAATCATCATCGTCTATTCCACCGGCATACCCGTTACTATCGTTGAGTTCATCATGTTAATTACCACTGTCATCGCAATATAACAAAATCATAACCTATTGTGATATCTAGAGACCATTGTAAATAAACCAAAATCCACCAATTAAACTTTGTAACAGATCAATTTCCAAACCCCTGATTCAACTACACAATTTTAATCGATTTGAAGAACACTCGTGAGATCTTCAGTTACGCTAGATTGCCTTCTTGTGAAATCTGAAGTATCAACTTGAACATCAACTTTCACATTTAATTCAAGAGAAAATTCAATTTTGGGATGTGAAGTTCAACAGTTAATTTTATCTCTCTCACCAAAATTCATCTTACTAGGAGGAGTAGGGAAATGAATTAGTAGAGTTGTCCCATCTGATCCGACAATAACATTTGCCATTTGTATTATCGAAACTGCTACAGGCCCCCACTTTTTTTCCACCAGGGTTTCCACCACTAGGTGGCATCATTTTTCGCCACAAACTTTTCACCACGCCCAAGGGTGGAGCAGCAGGGGGCCCCGCCTCAGTTTTCCACCACTCCCAGCACTCCACATCAGCTGGTGGAGAAATCCGGTGGACGGATCCGGTGGCATATATCATTTTCGATTTCGGTATTATATAAAAGAAATAGGGAAATGAGTTTGTAGAGTTGCAGCCTATTAAAGTTTTTTTTCTTGCCTTTTTGTTTCAAATAAAGAAATGGTTTAAAAGAGAGACTAAGATTTTTTTTTGAAGTGCTAAAGAGAGACTAAGATGAGTGATGGTGTTGGATCATAAATCCTTTATGGTTTCCTACTATCACCATCACCATCACCAGTGTGAATAAAAACTAGGGGTTCATGTGCAAGTCACTACTACTTGTACCCTTTTTTTATGTTTTCTTGAGCAAGTGTTTCCAGCATTTGATGCGACAAGATAATGAAATACTAAATCAAAGGTTATGCCCAATTGAAATCTTTAGAAAACATTTTAGGTAGGGTGGGCATTAGACACTTATTTCCTACATGAAATCAATGACACTGTCTAAGAACAATAAGATAATCCTCTAAGATAATAAAAGCTAGATCAAAACAAGTAGCAATAGTAGATTTTCCCAAAATGGAGGACGTCTCACTTCATATCTTAATCTGCTCCCTAGGGGCATTCTTACAAACCATTCCCACACATAGCAAGCATCATACCACCTAATCATATAAGCAGCACATGAGACACAATCTTTTTGATATCTACATTTCGACTGGTTTTTGTGACTTGGGGGCTCAACAACATTAAATACCTCACGTCATCAGGGCGGACAAAAAAGAATCTCGGCAGACAATTTTTTTTTTTGAAAATTCGATCACCCGGGTGTAATTAGGCTATCCCTTATCTCAGTGTCTAAAATACCCCCACACATATTAAGCTACCGATTTACTCAAAAACAAGTTACCGATTAAGCTAACCTAACTACAAATTAATCTACTTAGCCACCGATTAGCTTAGTTGTTTTATTTTTGTTATTTTGAGAGAGAGTTAGAAGAAGAAGAAGAAAAAGAAGAAGAAGTTTTTTTTTTTTTTATTGAGATGGTTGTTTTGAGTGAGATTGAGCGGGGTGAATCTTCTACTCTTGAAGGTGATCATGCTACGAATTCCTCTTACGTTAAAGAAGCCATGGATTGTTGGAACTCTACCATTCTAGAGAAAAGCCATGAACAAGAGTGTTTGGAAGAAAATCAAGAATCAAAGAAGGGAAAGGAAGTGAACTCGACTCCAAATGATCAGGTAGCTCTCTAATTTGAAACCCATTAGCTTGTAATGGTTGATTGACGTATGAAAAATCAAAGTTTGCATGCATTGAGTGTTGCAGTTAGAATATTCGGTAGATCCAGACCATTAATGGAGCCACCGAATATCCAACCACCATCCGTACATGCACAATAAAGTAACCATTCGGTCACTCGAAATCACTTCTAAGCTACCGAATGTACACTCGGTAGACCTCTAAGCTACCGAATGTATACTCGGTGGCTCAAATGGTTACCGATTCATATTGGTTTTTGGTACAGAATATTGGCCAAACCTCATCTATATTCGGTGGCTTAATTAGCTACCGAGTGATTCTTTCCAGTACTTTGTCTTTTTCATCGAGCTACCGATTGTTGTTAGTTTTCCAATTTAGTTGACTAATGTTTTCAATCTTCTTTGTAGCTTGTACCCTTTGGGGACCTTCCCGAGGATGATGTTGTTGAATATGATTCATATTTGTGACCCGATACCTCCTCACACTATGTAACTGACTTGGTATGCCTCCTACACTTGTATTTATCTATGATTTTATCCCTTTTGGTTTGGTTTTCTAATTGTTGTGACTTTGTCGTCTAGACATGGAAAGAGAAGAAAGATGCAAAGGCTTGGCTTGAGGTGCGTGCAAAAGAGATCATGTGCGTAGTGGTCACGGGTCGAAATTCAAGGTGGGATAGGTTTGAAATGATTTGTGAATGCGGTAGGAAGGATGAGAGTCATAGTGCAAAGGGTTATAAGCCTATAAAGAAGACCGACAGGATTTACGATACTCATTCAAAGAAGACCGATTGTCCGTTCAAGCTTCTTTATAATCTAGGACGTGATGAGCGTTGGAGAATGAAAGTAATGAATGGTTATCACAACCATGATCCTCCGGAAAGTCTTGTTGGGCACGTTCCTTATGCTAAGTTGACTCCACATCAAATGGATATTGTAAGGGCGATGATGGGCACAAGTACCGGGAATCAAATCCTCACTATGATAAGGGAGCAAGACCCCAACAACTTGTCTACTTTGAATACAGTTAAAGCCGCGCAAGCCATGTTTATAAATATTGATTGGGATGGTCGATTGATTATGTCTCAATCGGCTTGGTTATGTGAGCAACACAACTACACAATGAGAAGACAAACCATTAACGGGGAAGTGAAACGTATTTTTTTGGCGCATCCGGATATGATTAAACTTGCAAGATGCTTCCACCAATTTTTGTTGATTGACTGCACCTACAAAACCAATAAAGACAACATGTCGTTGATCAATATTGCTTGTCACACATCGGACAAACAATGTTTCACCGTGGCTTGGGGATTGATGGATAGGGAGATCGAACCAAGTTATGTTTGGATGTTGAACAAGGTGAAGAGTCTTTACAATCCGGGTGAAATTCCAAACGTTTTCGTTACGGACAACGAACAAGCCTTGATGAATGCCATCCAAGAAGTATTTCCTGATTCCCACAATATTCTTTGCACTTGGCACATCCAGTGTAACATTAGAGCACATTGCAGAAAGCATATTCAACCGAAAAGGCGTCCAAAAGGTGCGGACATTGAATTAGAGGAACGGAAACGTCTTAGTAAACTCACCGATGCACAACGAGAGGAAGAGGAAAAAAAGTTTGAGGAGGCGTTTAAGGATGGTCAACGATTATTTTTGCTATTTCAAAAAAGATGGGATAAGATTGTTTGGTCTATGACCGAGGCGGAGTATGAGCTGAACCTGGAGGCTTGGATATTCGAGTGGAGTCAGAACCCAAAACACAAGTTGGCAGTAGAGTATTGTCAAAAACAGTGGTTGCCGCTAAAGGAGATGTTTGTCCGTGCATGGACATATGATTATAAAAACTATAAGAACGAGGCAACAAGTGTGGTGGAGGGTCAACATGGGAGACTGAAAAGAATTCTTCAAGGAGGTCAAAATGGGGTTGTGTCGCTCCAACATGGTATTCACGAGTTCACCAAGCGTGATTTGACCAAAATAAAGGCAAAAATGGAGTGGAGTAGGCAAAGATATTTTAAAAAGTACAAAGGTCATTCACTTCTTTGTGGTTTAACTTCTAGAGTGTCGACATGGGCCATAAATCACATGATGAAAGACTTTAAGTGGTATATGGAGCACGGTGTGCCGGATGATAATTGCAATTGTAAGACGATGTCGGGGATCGGACTACCTTGTCCGTATAAGCTTGGTAAGTACGTACACAGAATTGATATGACATCATTCCAAAATCTACATGACAAAGCTTAAATACAACAAAAATTAAAACAACTAAAGTACCTACATAAACTTTTCCATGCATTTTTATAACATGTGCCACACCACGTTCATTGCCAATACAACTATCTGCAAAAAATTTTGTAGGAAAAAATTTACACATGTGCGAAAGGTCGTTTAATTTAATTAATCATCATTCCAAAATCTACTGGACCAAGCTTAATACAACAACAAAAAAAAATACAACTACATGTAGTCAAATAAACTTGTCCACACAAATTTAGAACATGTGCAACAACACGTTCACTACTAATACAAGTGCCTACAAAATATGTTGTAGCCAAAATTTTACACATGTGCCAAAGCTTATTCAATTCAGTTAATCATCATTCCAAAATCCACTAGAACAAGCTTAAATGCAGAAAAGAAAAAAAAAGGAATCAATTCAAAAGGAATTAAAAAAAAACATACAAAAAGGCTCCAAAAGTTTATCAAACTTGTGTGCACATATTTTTTAAATTAATTTGCAAAAGTTTTTGCTAACAATTACCTAAAATAATTATTTCTATTATAGACTGCCTCCCCCATCCGAAAGGAACTCTCGATGGTTATTTTTCGATTTTCGGTTCAGCGCATACAACCAGGCTAAACAGGTAAGACTTAACTACTACTTTAAACTGTCTATTTGGCCGGTCCCAGTACTTGTCCTTTTTTAATTTTCCTTCTTTTCCTCCTCGTGTGCACTCTCTTTCATTTTATCTTCTTTCACGAGCAACAGTGTGTGGACGGTGCACCATTACAAAACTCACCCAATGCACCTATTGGTGTCCAAACTTGCGAAGCTGCTACAGGGCCCCCGGATCCGTCCACCAGGCTCTCCCCCGCCTGCGTGGCTTGATCTCAGCCGTTGGTAGAGCAGCAGGGGGCCCCGCCATCACTGCAACACCCAATCACTAAACGCCACACCTGGTGGAAAAACGTCTGGTGGACGGATCCGGGGGGCGTTTAGCATTTTCGCCAAACTTGGTGACTGTATCTGGTGATCCATATGACAAACATCTGACAAGGTTAAAAAGAGGCGAACGAGAAAGATGAGTGATAAGCGAGGTATCACACGCTCCCCCTCTCCCCCGCTTGCGTGGCAAGATGTGGTTCGTTTATGCATAAAAGGGGGCCTACAGTTTCTAGTTGGTGGGGTTTGGGGGTGGAAATATGTGGCTGTGAACGTTGCCCCATTGGGGACAATGAAATGTTTGAATGTCAGGAGGATATTACATATAAAACCAAGAAACTTTAAAAATTATTATCAAAGGGAATGAAGACCAAATTGGTTTGGACTTTGGTGGTTTCCTTCATACACATTATTACTCACTAGTAGCCTCGCACGTGCGTGCATTTAAAAGGGTAGTATGGTATTTTTAACTTAGTTTTATCTTAAAAAACCCTAACCAACACAACGCCACAACCAACTTTTAGTCTCTTTCTTTCATCTACTACTTGCGGCTACCTCCTCTTCCGGTTCCATGGCTCCCAGCCTATTCAGAAATCAAAATAAACTCGTTGTCGATCTGCTGGAGTTGGTCTGATGATTTCATATATAGGTTGTAAATCTTTGGTTGCAGTGATTTGTTTTGTATGATTTCGTATTTCCTACATTCATCGTCACCACCACCGTCAATAACCATGCTCTGCTTGTAGATAATTCTCGCAGGTGGAAGGAATGGATTAAAGGGTCCGAAGAAGAGGTGTAATCTGTAAATTGAGTAACTATTATGCCCCTACTATGATTTATGCAAATGTATATGTAAACTAT
>JAJJMA010343032.1:0-11393 GCA_023529015.1 Papaver nudicaule
CCACAGCATTGGCTAAAGCAAAGAAACTGCGGGCATTAATTTCCACTGGATATCGGAATTATATTGGTAATAAATATGCTAACCAGATCTTCAAGAATTTTAATTATGTACGTGTGCTCGACTTGAGCTGGAGTTCCATCAGTGAGTTACCGCCATCAATTGCAAGTTTAAAGCACTTAAGGTATCTCGATCTCTCACACTGCTCTGAGTTAAGAGAATTACCAAGCTCTTTCACTAGTCTCTATAATTTGCAGACGCTGATTCTCGGGGTATGTTGTAAACTTCGAAATTTTCCAGAAGGGATGAGAAAGCTAACTAATTTGAGTCATCTTATAATGGACGAGGACTACCCGATGGTGCTAAAAGAGGCAAGATTCTTAACTTCCCTTATTTCTTTGCCGGTATATACTGTCGGAAAAGAAGAAGGATCTGGTATTGAAGAGCTGAGAGATCTGAATCTTCTCAGTGGCAATCTGAGTATTTATAATCTTGAGAAAATGAGAAGCCGAAAAGACGCCCAAGAGGGATGTTTAAAAGAGAAACAGCATATACTTCAGTTGAAATTACAGTGGCGCAGGTATTATGGGAAAATGGTTGCCCGACCTGAAGAGGAAACATGTGAGGATTTTCAAGTGTTAGAAGGCCTCCAACCTCATCAGAATCTGAAAAGATTAAGAATTGAGAAGTATGGTGGTTCAAAATTCCCAACTTGGACGAGTTTACTTCCAAATCTGGTGCAATTGGGTCTAGACGGTTGCAAAAATTGTGAATTCTTACCTGGGCTGGGGTTACTTCCTTCTCTTAAGAGGCTGGATATATCTTGGCTTAAAGCCGTGAAAAGTATTGGAAGTGAGTTCTACGGTGGTGGTGGTGGTGGCGGTAACAGAACCAGTGTGTCTTCTTTCCCTTCTCTGGAATTTCTCACTATATCTGATATGTCGAGTTTAGTTGAATGGTCCGATCAAGTTTCTTCTTCTTCTTCTTTTTCAAGTTTTCCTCGCCTTGAAACGTTGACGGTCGCGGATTGCCCTGAGTTAATACTCATGCCCAGCCGATTTCCATCTCTGAAAACATTGTACTTACACAATCAGTCATCTCTCACTCTATGGGGAATGGATAGTTTAGCAGAATGGTCAGATCAAGTTTCATCGTCTTCTTCTTTTTCAAGTTTTCCCCGCCTTGAAACGATGAGGGTTGAGGATTGCCAGAAGTTGACACTCACGTCAAACCGATTTCCATCTCTGAAAGAATTGGAGTTCAGGAATTCCAATAGCAAGCTGATTGCTTCGCTGGTGGAAACCAATCAATCGTCTCTCACCTCCATCATAATTTCTGGTTGCAAAGATCTTGTGTCTCTACCTCTGTCTTTGGTTAGAGGAAACAACATTCTTAGCCGGCTCAAAATTGAGGATTGTTCCAGCTTTCAAGGATTTACTAGCCCCAACATAGATGTCGAGGACGATCAAGTACTTCCCAGCAATTCTGTTGACAAATTGGCGCTGGTGGATTGCGGACGTCTCTTAAACTCTCGCATGGATCTACGGGGTTTCAATTCTCTAAAAGTATTACTTATCGAATTCGGTGATAGTCCGGAGTGTATCAGTGCTATGGAATCCATAATCAAGAAAAAAAGTGGCATAGAATACCTACCCAATCTTGAAGTTCTGCGAATCGGTTCACGTTTCAAAGAGGTGGACTCCTTTCCGTTTCCTGAAATCAATAGTGAGAATGAAGGAGAAGGAGCCGTAACCGGCAATTATTTTCCATCGCTTTGTGGATTAATTCTTGTTGGATGGTCCAGACTCCAATGTCTGCCGGATCAAATTCAATACATCTCCTCCTTGCAAATTCTGCGGATATGTGAATTTGAATCTTTGGTGGCTCTACCAGAGTGGTTGGGAGAAATGAATTCTCTTACAGACTTGGATATATGGAACTGCGAAAATCTCAAGTATCTGCCTTCACAGGAGCAGATGCTACGCCTCACCTCACTAGAGAAATTGCAAATTTATGGATCTCCTGTTCTGGAGGATAGATGCAAAGAAGGAGGAGAGGAGGCCTACAAGATATCTCATAAGGTTCGTTATCAAACCCCCTTGTTCTTGAGAATCAATCATTTGATTTTTTTTGTTTTTGTTTCTTCCGAATTACTCTGATTTTTCTCTTTTAATCGTATTCAACTCTAACCCAAAAAAACAAATTGGTTCTCTCTACCAATTAATTTTTCTCTTTTAATTCTTTTATTAATGAATTTTGTGACTTTTTTTTTCCTCAGGAAACTGATTTTCTGAAGACTTGGGGTCGCTAAAGGTTGTTGTTGCAGAGAGATTGGCGAAGCAAATACAGAGAATGTTCTTTCATTTGTTTCTTTTTGCAGTGAAGTCAGTAATTTTCTTGTGAAATCCAACTCTTTCCACAAATGTTCTCAAGTTGTTTTTCGAGGTTGGCATAGGAAAGACTAAGGCTTAGTCTAATGGGAGTTCAACTTCCCTTAAAAAATAGCATGACACATCAGCAAATTCCCAAACCAAGTCTAATGGGAAGTGCTAGACACATCAGCTAAATTCTACTTTGGCGCTGAATAATATAGCGTTTTTGGCGCTACATGATAAAGCGCCAGATAATCTCAGCCATCAGATCTGGAACATATGTTATTAGCCATCAGATCTAGTGAGAATATTCGTTTGGGCGCTATATCATTGAGCGCGAGTTCACTTTTTGGGCGCTACATCATTGAGCGCCTAAGTAGCATTTCAACTTCAACTTTCCTTAAATAAGGGAAGTTGAAGTGGGGGGAAATCGGGGTTTAGGTGACGCTTTTAAGGGAAGTTGAATCCCCATTAGACTTAGCCTAAGAGTGGAATTGCTCTTCAGTTGTTTGGTGAAATTTCTAAGGCCATTCTCTGCCATGTTCTGTTTCTTCGAAAATTCTTGTGAATTTATTGGTTTAATTCTGTGTAATGGGAAATGAGATGACAAACCTCTGTAGCATATCTATCTTGTCTGGGTAATGGAAGCTATGGAAGCTGGAGATGCCTGGGCTCTTGTTATCAAAGCTGCGACTGTTTTTGTTCTATGTGGGTTCCTGTGTGTTCCGTGTTCTGTTGTGAATTCTTTTTTTTTTTTTGGGAAAAGGCTGGCGCAGGAAAATCCGAGTACAACAGTGTTGGTTTTTGTACTTCTTTTGGTGCTTGTCAAGTTAAATTCTTGTGCAATTCGGCAAAAACTACCTTCATGAAGTCGAGTGGTTGGCCATTTTTTCTAGTCATAATGTTAACAAACTCTTGGAACGCCAAATCAACGATTCTAGTTATAATGTTTAGACAAGCAAAAAGAAAGAGAAAAAAGATCAGAATTTCATTATCAATCCAAGATTCAAAAAAAAAAAAGTACGGAGCAGGACAGTTACAACTACATGATGCTGCATACCCTTTCAAGGAGATGAGAAAGCAGTATCTAATAACAAGACAATGTTCTGTATTACATTCTTATCATAAAGGTGAGATCAAGAAAAACAAAGCCCAAGAACTTAAAGTTTTGCAGCAGTTGCAAGCCAAATCACCACATATCTCAACACATCAAGATACTGAAATATAACGGCTTTTGAAATTACCTACAACTTGCTTATCATGCAGCAGCAGTTTCATGGTGGTGACGTTTGCTAGTCTTTCGAGATTGCTTTTTGGCCCTCCCAACACGTGAATCATCTGAGACACTAACATCAGAACTAGAGGATGCCTTCTTTCTATGTCTACGCTTATGACGCCTTCTAGATTCTTCAGAAGAATCAGAATCATCTGAATCATGATGACTTCTCCTCCTCTTTTCCTTCCTACTCTTCCTATGACGGTGGTGACGTTTATCATCCTCGTCTGAAGAATCATCATGTCTCCTCTTCTTCTCCTTCCTTCTCTTCTTACCACCCTCATCATCATCATCTGTATCACTGATGCTCCTCCTACTCGTCTTTTTCTTCGACCTACCTCTCTTCTTCCTCTCTTCCTCCTCATCTTCATCCGAATCATCATCCTTTTTCTTCCTGACAGACCTTGTTTTAGACTTAACAACGCCCTTTTTCCCAATGCGTGCAGCAATTGCCCTCTCCATCTCCGAATCAACATCAGAATCCGAACTCTCACTCTCTTCAGAACTCTCGTCAGACAACTCCTTAGCCCCGTTCATCTTAAATTTATCCAAACCAGAACCAAGACTAACCTGAAGAATTGCTGCGTCTTTCTCTTTTTCTTCCTTCAAACTAAGAAAATTACGACACTGAAAATAAAGAAGCCCAACACGACCACATTTTCTACAAGATCCACGAGTCTCATTATCAACATTTGACCCGGTAATCCGAGCAAGTGCAAGAAGTCCTTGGAAACTATTATAAGCATTTTCAGCATCAGGTTCAGCTGCTGTCGCTGCCGACATTGGCTGAGAAGAAGAAGATTGCTTTGGTTCATCTTTATTAGGTGCATAAGGATCGTAACCAATCGCACTTTGCCAGATACCATGAGTTTGAAGTGCAGCACTACTGTGAACCCGATTGTTCGCGGGCATACGAACCCTTCCCGCTGTTGCCGGCATTTTCACAAACAGAAACTGCAGACATACACAAAAGATTAAGAAGTTAAGATTTTTGCTCTCAAATGACAGAAAACTAAGGTTTGAATTTTTATAACTTCAATTTAAACAGTAAATATTTTACCAGGACTATTTCATAAATGGCAGAAAAAGCAAAGTGATACCACCAAGGATCGTAATATTGACTATTAATGTGAATTGATAATCAAAATCACCGAATTTGAGTTCACCAGTTCAACCGTAATTTAAGAAGATATTCAGCCGCATCCTAGTAAACTGATTTTCCGGAAAACCTAATGGATCTTTACCTCTATCACTCTTTAGGGATTAGGAATTTGTTCTTCTTCTCCTATATGGCGAACATGATGAGATTTTCTTATATTCTAGTTTCTGTCTGCCATCAGTGTTCAAGGATCAATAAATCATTTAACTATAGCAACCAAAAACAAAAGCACAGTTCTTGATTTCAATTTTTGTGTAACCCTAAATCGCCAAAGATTGAAAAAAAAAAAAATCTAGGGCATGATGAATTAAACAATCAAAGGTCTAAACAGATAAAGCAATTTCTGTTATAATCCACAAATAAAATTAAAAGAGTTATGGATTGGATTAGATTACCTGAACTTCTTGATTGATGACCTAATTTCTTTGATTTGAGGGAAATAAAATTTCTTCGCGTTTCCTAAAAGGAGAGTAAGAACCCAAGAGAGAGGAAAAAGAAATTGAAAGATGCGTAAGGGGCTTGATTTTAAATAAGAAGATAGAAAATTCTGGATTTGTACGTGTCAGTTAAAAGAATGGTTACATGGGACCCACGATTATGGCCTTAATGGGTCTGGACTGGAGGAATGAACAATTACTGGTATCAACTAGTTTGGGTTGGTGACTTATGTCCGCCAAGCCCAACCGATGATCTTGGTAAATGTGCTGTTTTTGGCACTGCAAGAAATTTTGTTGGCACTTCAAATCGAAACAAAATAGGGTCATCAAAACCCAAAACCAAAAACCCCTTATAAAATGGACAGTTTTACCCTTTAAATTAAGTTTGATTATCATTAGATTAGTGGTAATCATGATATCATAATCTATATAGTTAAGGTAATAAAAATTTTGGAGAGAAATTCATTTTGTTTTAGAGTTGATTGGGAGAGAAAGAAGGAGAGGGAAAGAAAAAAACCAAACTTTTTTCTTCAAAAATCTCAAAGTTTTGAATCACTCAACCAAAATGAGTGATTCAAACACCGATTTCGAGTAACTAGCTTCTAACACCCAGGTATACCTTTGCTTGTAATATTGTTGCATGTAATCATCTTTAGTACGTAGATTTTTGTGATTTTTGTGAGTTGGGCGGCTCTGTTTACGGTCTGGTTTGAGGCGTAAAACAAATTTACGCCTCAAGATTCTTACCAATTGAGGCGTAAAACAAATTTACGCCTCAAGATTCTTCCCAATTAAGGCGTAAAAAGTGGAATTTGGGGAAACTGAGCCATACACTAAATTTACGCCTAGGACGACAACTTGCCATTGAGACGTAAGTTGCATGGAAATATTAAATGCACAATATACGTCCCAGTTTATGAGGCGTAAAAATGGACTTTACGCTTCAATTTTGAGTTTTACGCCTTATATCCTTTTTTACGGTTTGGTTGGTGTATTTACGGTGCAAGTTTTTGTGAGCACAGGCCTTTTTTATCTACGCCTTGGTTTCCAAGCCGTAAAGGGCAAAACTAGGGCTTTTGTTACGGTATGATACTAAGGCGTAATTTTTTTTACGCCTAGGACGCTGATGAATAGCTAGGCGTAAAATGGTTTTACGCTGCGGTTTTCTATGAAAACCAAACCGTAAAAATCGACTGAGGCGAAAAAAACAAACCCAAATCGATGAATCTAACATATACAAGCAAGGAAAACATGGGTTGTGTTCAGAATTAGTACCTAATACGCATATTGGGGTCTTGTGACTGATTAGATGCTAAATCAGTGGACGCCTGAATCTCGGCTGCGTTTTCTCTGTCAATTTCAATTTCCGCTGCTGTGGATTCTCGATTTGAGGATAATGAAAATCAGTTTTTGTTTTAGGATTAGGGTTATAAAACTAGGGTTATTAGTTAAGATTTAGGGATATTTTAATCTAATCTTAAATCTGTAAGGGTAACTTAGACTGTTCTTACCTATTTATACATCCCTTATAACATCATTTGGATGGTTTTAGTTTTCTGAAGTGCCAACAAAATTCTTGCTGTGCCAAAAACAGCACATCTTGGTAATCATACCAGTAACACAACAAGGCGGTTCAGTCTTCCTCGTAAGAAATTGAATAATTTTTTATTGAAAGAATGATTATGATCCGGATACTTTAAGTTTCGCAAAATAGGACCAATTTTGTCTATTTCTTGATCTATGAGACTGCAAAAACTCCAATTTGTTCAATAATCTAGGGAGTTCAAAAATACTGTTATGTTATCCTTGGCTTCCATTTGGACAAGAATTCAAAAAAAAATATATCAGATTAAAGTTACAGATTTACCCTTAACTAACTTCTTTTTCTCCCTCCCCTCTCCCTCTTGTTTCTTCTCTCTTTTTACCGCAAACAAACGTTAACAAGACAAACAGAAACATAATTTCGTAGATACACAAAGTTAATGGTCCTGTGCGTTGCATGTAACCAAATAATGTTGTAGCACAAATCTAATATCCACCACATGACGCCACGTGTTAGCATAATTCAAATCTAATATCCAGCATATGACGTTCACGTGAATATCCAAAAATGAGCTAGTTCATTTCTTGTTATGGGAAAGGAAACTATTGTTAGACCATAGAAAACGACATGGCATGAAGTGATCCCAACCAGACCCACTAGCCATGACGAAAGGTCCACAAGCTGACTCCAAGACCATAAACGCTGCCACTTAAGGATAGACAGGATAACTTTTGTATTACTTAGATACCCGTGAAAATACATATGTAGAAAAATCCACTGAGTTGAAAAGCCACAGAAAGAAAGAAAAAAACTGTTCACTAACCCTGTAAGGAAAAGATCACTAAGCTCTCACAGTAATTGAATGAGACTTCTTGGACAATCAGTGAGTATTGGACTAGCTAGGCTAGTGCATTGTATTCTCTAACCAGTCGAAAAGTGACAAGGCTGTAAGGAAAGGCAGTGATTATAAAGTCAGTTGTCATTGCTGCAATCACCCCTATAACTGTTCAGGTCATGTGAGATAAAACAAATTACAAGGAAAAGCCAGCATCAAACCATTGCAATTGTTCCTGTGAGATCTTGGAAGCCAGCATGCTTCCTCCCATTACATCTATCGATGTCCAGATTGTGTGCCCTATGGTCGCTCCCATTTTCCTGTACCACCACACATGTCACCTAAAATCACATTATCATTAGGGGATTTCAAGTCTGATTAAAGCTAAATGTAATGTAGAAGCTTGACGAAAACCTAGCTTAAAAGTATGATTAGGTTCTACTTCTACAAACAAGCATTACTCAATGGTTACTGACATATCAAGTGTAGTTAAGGATAGAAGATTTTTTTTGCTTGAAGCGCTTATAGGTTCAGTAAAGTAACATTTAGCTACAGATGGGATTCCATCAACTGATAACGTTATATTCCATCTAAAGTTCCACAAATTTTCAAAACTTGAATGAAAGGCTTGATAGGCTTTCAATGATTTCTTAGTGTGGAACGGAAAATGTAGTTATATTATGTTAGAAATGCAAAACAAAACCAATCCAAGAAGAAGTACTATTGTTAAAACACAATTAAACAAAACCAAAGAAATTTTTGAAAACCAAGTATACTAATCCAAACACTAGTTGTACCGGTGTATATAAGCAGCCACACCAGTTACATCGGAGTACAATTAGCAGCAACGCCAATATTTCCAAATTCAACCAAAAATAGTAGTCCAAACACCAATTGTACCGGGGCACATATAACAGTAACACTAGTTGTAACGGGCTACAATTAGCAGTAACAGTGTAACACCAATGTATCATCAATTTTTCCAACTACAACAAAAAGTACTTATCCAAACACCAGTTGTACCGGGGTACATAAGAAGTTACACCAGTTATACCGGAGTATATTTAGCAGTAACACCAATGTATCATCAATTTTTTCCAAATCTAAACGAAATCTCGGCATGTATAATCAATCAACAAGATATTTGGTGCGAACAATTTGCATTTTAGCTTCAATCACAAGAAAATTAGTCACTGTTGATGTGTGAGTATAAAATCTGCATATGTACTTTATACTCTACAATAACCAAATCTAAACCAAACCAGAGTTTATTTACGTATTATGTATAGTACGAAGACCATAAGATCAATACCGAAGATCATTTTATAAACAGATAACAAGAGTTAAAGTATAACAATGAATTGTAATTCTGCCTAACTAGTACATGGATATGATTCTAAGGAGTTTGAGGAGATACAGACCTAATCCCACTCTCACCACTTAGGTTAAACCAAAAATCCAACTCTTACAAAGTTTTCGAGCTCGCCTTACACTAGTGGAAATCAGCCACTTTGCTACAGCAGACAACTACACACTTAATCCGTAGCAATGGGTACTACGGCCATAGTGTGTAGCAGAGCAAGAAGTGGCGTAGCAGAGTTGGCTAATTTTATTTACATGTTTGCCATTAGAACAACCACCCCTATTGCTACGGGTGTGCATAGTAATAGAGCTAAAATATATTTGCACCCAAAATATTTAACCCTAAGGTTTTTTCTACCCAAATCCAAAACCCTATAACCAGAATTTCTCCCTCTCAACCTTATCTCTATAGTCTACACCATACGTTTAACCAAAGAACCAAACTTACACTCTCCGTGAGCTGCGATTTTGTGTGAGAGAAAGCTTCAGCCAACATCGATTTGATCTCAGCCAACATCGATTTGATTCTTTGTAAGTCTGTTGACTTCGATTTGATTTGTTTCTTAGGATTTGAGTGATTTATTTGTTGGGGTTTCAGTGATTATTTGTTAGGTTTCAAAGTTTTACTTTGAATATGATACTGCTAATGAATTTCCGCTTGTTTCATATTGCACTTGGAAGAACTAATTACCATCCTCAGCTAATCGTGAGAATATTTGGTGTTTCTTTGAAGATGATAGAGTTAATTTTTAGGGTTTTGATTTTTTTAGGGGTAAGTGATAATTTGGGTATGGTTTCTTCTACAAATTTTATAAGATTATTATTTTCTTTTGATTTATAATTAGGGTTTTGCTTTCTACTAGTTCTCGATTTCAAAGTGGATTGCCATTGTGGGCTCAATCAGATGAGACGAGATGTGGGTTTGTTTGTGTTTTATTTTTAATGATTTATCTTGATTTTTTTACTGAACTTGGGGTTTTGTTATGTTGATTGACTGATTGATTTCATGGTCGTTGCAGCTGTGTGACGGTGTTGGTGTTGCACGTCTACTTAATGCAACTTTGGTACTGCCAAAGTTTGAAGTTGGTACTGCCAAAGTGTGACGGTTTTGGTGTTGCACGGTGTTGCTGTGTGACGGTGTTGATGTTTCAAATCATGTAGATTCTGAATCTTTCATCTACTGCAAGTACAGGGGTTTTTGGTTGTGAACCATGAGTGAATGTGATTTGGTTTTTAGTCCTGGTGATGTTTTTCCTAGTTACAAAATGCAAGAAACCGTGATGTGATTTTGTGTCATAATATGACCATGACCATGTTTGATTTGAATAAGTAGTTCAATGAATAATTATCATTTGTGTTGAGATTTGATATTGTTAGTTTGCAAACGAAAATTGTCAATTGATCCCATCTAGTTTCCTGTAGTGTTAATATAACATGAGGAAGAAACAGGAAATGATATTTGTAGTGACCAGCTTGTTGTGGGTGTTTCTGTATTGTATGCCCTTTGTGATGAGTGTGCATTGTTGTTTTAGTTGTTCATAAGAGTATGGTCCTTCAATTTCATTGCTTTACGTTCACTTTGTTATGATTTAGAGGTTATTTCTCTCTAGTCTCTGAGTATTACTTTGTCTGATTGTTGTGTCTAACTAGTAATCCTGCTGTTATTTTGTCAGGTGAACGTTCCCAAGACAAAGAACACTTACTGCAAGAACAAGGAATGCAGGAAGCACACCCTGCACAAGGTTACCCAATACAAGAAGGGTAAAGACAGTCTTGCTGCACAAGGAAAGCGACGTTATGACCGTAAACAATCAGGTGTTGGTGTTGGTTTTGTTATGTTGATTGACTGATTAAGAGAGTTTTACCCCATGGTTCATGTCTCAGTAGAAAAAGACATGTTTCTTTGATAAATTAGTGGTATCAGAATGAATACGTCAAAGTTTAGATGACAAAGTACTGACTTCTTAATATTACTATGCAGGTAACTTGTCAAACTTTGATGGAGAGTTCTATGACAAGTCCAGCGCTGTGGTTGTTGGTCAGTGCTCCCTTGCATCTAAAGTATGGTCTCATGTTTCTCAAAGAGGAGGAAATTGCATAAAGAAAAGCAAAGGAAACTAACCCTTTTAGGTGAAGTCAGTAGCTCATGGTAACGTTCATGGTGCCTATGGTGACAATCCATCAACACTAAGCAACTGGTGTATGATTGAGTGTTTGAAGTTCAGTGGGCAAGGTATAATATCTACTGCTAAGTTGTTTGTATAAAAAATGATGTGTTTTGTATGCCAGAATGACCTCATGAAACAGTTTCTTGCATTTCATGTATGCTATTACGTATATCACTTGCCGAATATTCAAGTGCTTCCGTTAGTCATCCAAAACACCATTTGATATTGGTTTTTTTGGAACTGC
>JAJJMA010343052.1:0-18540 GCA_023529015.1 Papaver nudicaule
TTTATGGTAAACTGATAGAGGACAGTTACACCATAAGTCAACAGTTTTGGTTTAAAACCCAGTATTGCTGACAAAAGCCTTTGGCATCGGTCAAAGCAACTCCTAGGCCTGTAAAGGACGTCAGCTAGGGGAATCAAGTGCGTGACGATCTGTGGGGGATCCAGAGACGTAAGGAAGGCGACAGTAGCCAATTCGCTTGGAGGGCTTGAGTTGGTCTCTGCTACATCCCAGACCGAAGTCTTATAGTAGGCTAGCGTTTGTAGTCAGTTTGTACTGGGCGGTGTTCAAAACTGGACGAGGTCCCGAGGTTTTTCTGCAAGGCAGTTTCCTCGTTAAAAAACGTTTGGTGTCTTGTGTGCTTTTCCTTTCCGCATTATAACTCTGATTTATAATTAAAGCACCAAGTAGTACGTTATTACCTAACTGTTGAGATTACTCCAGTTAGAGGTTTGGATATTGATTTTTGAGATCGTCCAAACTCTTTACCATAAGACTCAAGAGCCAAAACGAAAAGTTGGTAGTATTTCGGTACCCCTTCTTTTTCAGCAGTGACCCGTTTGGGATCCAACTTGCCCTCCTCATCCAGCCGTAGAGTCCCCATGAATTGGTCCCTCAGAGATTTCAATTGGAATGTCTTCGACCTTTGTTTTCCAGACCACATCTCTGCATCGGTCTTCGTCTTTTCCCAACCCAATTTGGCTTCGGGTAAAAGCATAGATAAGATTCCAATCAAGGTCCTTGTCGAATGCGGAGACGGTGGGGGCGTCTTCCACGTCCTTGAGGAAGTCCATGTCCTTGGTAAAGCCGATGCTCCTAACTGATTTGCCTTCAATGCTTAGACCTGTAATCTCATGAGCATCATCCGGAGTGATGGTCTTCTCGCCAAAATGGAAGTGCATAGTATTTGTCTCCCCATAATACCTCTCAACGAAGGCAAAAACAAGTGGGTTGTCATATCCAATGGTGGAAGTACTGGAAATGGCAGGATACAACCCCGAGTTCTTGACGATCTATACCACTTGAGGGGCTTCACCGCTAGCTAACTACTCCTCCAAAGCTTCAGGATCCTCAGGACGTTCACCTACCCTTTCCAAGGGCCATTTTTCCATCTTTCCCACCTCCGATTGGTGTTTGAGAAGTTGTATTGCATCCTCGTGGTCCTACAAACCATTGATATGTTTTGTAACATGAAATGGATTTATGATGGATGAATAAACGAAGAAAAATAGAACTAAATGAGATACTTATGATGGTTCTGTAGACGATATTGGCCCAAGTACCCACATAGCCCCATAAGACGTCCATATTATCCAAAGGCTTACCGAGCTCCTATTCGGGAAACATCTGCTCTTCGGTTGGCATGTAACTCCTCATTTGTTTCTTAGCCTTCTTTTCTTCAGCTCCCTGTTGTCCACCCTCTTGTTGATCTCCCTGTTGTCCACTCTCTTGTTGTATTGGTTGTTGGGGTTGTACAATTTGAAGCGGTTGTACTGGTTGTTCAGGTGCTTCATTCTCGGGCTCTTCCCTCGCCTCCAAGACAGCCAATTCTTGACCCGCTGGTTGTTGAACATCAGCTGCATCAGATGGATCTTCTTCTTGTGTTTCTTCAACTGCAGGTGTTGTTGTTTCAGAGTTCGGTTGATCGACATCAAGTTGTCTAGCAGCAGCTTTACGACAGGCCGCACTCAAAGGTGCACCACCCTCTCGACGGGGAGCCAATCAAACTTGTGTGGCGGAAGGATCTGCAACAGGATCCGCTCTCTTCTTCTTCACAACCTCCTTAACCTTAGCCGGTGGTGTGTTGGATTTCATTTTTCCCTACAACACAAAACAAGAAACAAATTAACAGTTACACAGACAACAATCGGTTTAAATAACATCAAAGATAAACCGATTATAAACATAAAGAAACAAAACGATGGACATTTGTGAAAATATGAACCGATTATATATTCGTATTTATATCAATCGGCTTTATTAAGTGTTTATAAACAACGATTATGGAGTCACAGGAAAATCAAGATTTGTCTACTACATTAATCGGCTCACAAAACCAACAACATTAAACGATTGTGAAAGGAAAAAATAAACGGTGAACATGTTTATGAACATTAAACGATTAAATTCTGCCTCAAACCAGTCGGTTTATTCACATGGAAACAATCAACGATTAAGGCTAAGAAACTTTGGGAGTTTTTAGCCTCAAAAATTTTGTCAATCGGCGTAAGTAAGACAATATATTTAACGAATAACACCTGATATCGGCTTACGGAAAACAAAAGATGAAACGATTATGGCATAATTCTTTTGTTGATTATTCATGCGAAATTGTAACGATTGTTCCATGGAATTCGAAAAGGCTAATTTCAAAATTTTAGAGGGAAAACTAATCGGTTTATGTTCAATTGAATATAGAATGACTGACAATAATCGTTTTACGGTAACAAAAACATACAACGATTGTTCTTCGTTGCAGTTTCAGAAGATGAACAGGAATTACACTAACATACAACGATTCTAGGTGACAGTTGCGAACTGTCGGGTTGAAAATCATCAGATTGGAGTGAAAAATCAACCAAATTTCAAATGCAATACCTCATTCTCGTCACCAGGGGTGGGCTCTTCTTCTTCTGCTTCTCTTTAAGAGCCTGTAATTCTTCTTTACTCGCTCTCCTTGTTTTCGGGTTCGATGAAGAGATTTGGTAAACTTTGTCTACGTCGATTCCTGATTCGTTGAATGTTCTAGGGTCCGGTCCTTTGTTCTTCTCTCGTTCCATCGCGTTTTATAAAATTAATCGCATTTTTTTTTTTTGGAAATCGTCGATTAATCGACGATGTTTTGGTTTTGAAAATAAAATGAAAATGAAGTAGAAGAAGAAGAGGAAGAGGAAGAGAATCGGCAGATTTATGAAAATGAAACTTTGGTTTAATTTTTTGGGTTTAATTAGAGAAGTTACTGTAGGGGCATTTGGGTATTTTCGCCAATTTTTTGTTGTCCCATAACCACCTTTAAAGGATATAGGTTTAAAATTTCATGGGGCCAAATACTCTCTCATGGGGCCAAATTTAATTAGGTTAAGATATAAACCACTAAGACTATATCATGTACATAACATTAGTACCACTGTTCCTTGTTAATGAAAGAAAGATTTATCTACATCGTGCTGTTTGTTTGTTTGTTTGCTCTACAAAGTTTGTCAATGAATCACATACCAATTGTTAAAACATACTAGTTCCTTAACTAAGTAGCCCAATATTTGTTTAAGTTTGGGTTGTTTGCGGTTGGTCTTCAGCTTTGTTTTCTGTCATGCTGCTAGGTTTGTAGTCTCTTTGAGCTCTTCCTTGCTTACTTCTTGTAAGCTTTTTAATATAACTTCTAAGATTAGTTGTCAGAGAGCGGAATGAACCGGTGTACCAACAGAAACCACAACTCGCCCAGCTACCGCGGATCTACAAAAATATTTCCGCTATGAGTGAATGAGTCACGAAAATGGCACATGACATATTATTTTGATGAAGTTTGTCAAACGTTTTGTGTGTCTTAGCTTTCGGTCCCTTAAGATATCATCTCATTTTGTGATCCCTTGAGTGTACGGGATCACAAAAACAGTTCTTGACATTTTATTTGTTTTGTGTGTGTCTCAGTTACTTTGTCTTCCTGAAGGCGTACCTTCTTCATTTCTTTATATATATTTGCAAAATCATCATAGGCTAATACAAGTGTCCCATTGAAGTAGCGGGGATGCGTTTGATAATTTATTGTTTATATACACACAAAAAACTGAGATGTTGGTGGAAACTAATCAATCAAAATGAAAACGAAAATAAGTTTCTGTCGATTGACTGTTGCAATGCCAACTCCTCAACCAGTTCCTGTTTCCTTAATTACAACCAGTTCCCTTAATTAATGTTCTGCTATAATTAGTTTGATTAGTTTCCTTAGTTAGATCAGTTTCTTTAATTAGTATTGCTTGATATACAAGCTATTGTTAGCTATAAATACTGGGTGCTCGAGTCTGTCAAGGATCATCAATCAATATAATTCTTCTTTTAGCTAGCTTTCTTGTTCTCTGAGGTTGCTAACCCCAAATCAAAAGGGTTCTTTCTTGCTTTTACTTAATTTTGTGTTCTTCAACTGCTCTTTAGGTTTAGAACCGTAACATCTGTCATCAGAGCAAGTTCGGTTATTCTCGAAATTTCAGTAATTTTTTTTTTTCTGGTTTGCTTCCGCTATTCATCATGACAATCACAGAGGAGGTTAATCGTATGTCGACTGTAGTAACGGAATTAAACACAACAGTCAGGGACTTTATGAACGCTATGGCTGATACACAAGATTCTCAGGATAAAGCTACAGCAACATCTTTTGATTCTTTGCTTTCCAAACTTCAAAAATCCAACTACTCTAGTATGGTTATGTTATTGGAATCACAGAAGACAGACATGGCAGAATTGATGAAGGCGAACAAGCAAGACACAGCTTTGCTTGCTGATACTATTGCCACAAAGATGGCAACCATTCTTTTAGCTCGTCTTCCCGTTGCTTCACCACCACCTGGTTTGCATGGCTCTCCTGGCAATAATGGTTCTACTAACAATGGAATTCTTGGATCACAAGAAAATTTCTCTGGAATTCGTCCAGCTCCTGTCCAAATAAAATTTCCTATCTTTGAGGGTTCAGATCCAGCAGGATGGATTTTCCAAGATCAGTACTTTGGATATCATAGAATAGCTGAAGATCAAAAGATTTACCTTGCTACAACTCACTTTAAAGGGGAAGCCAATGCTTGGTATCGTTGGGTTCAAAGCAGAATAACCAACCCTACCTGGTTGTATTTTTGCTCACTAATCCGTGAACGTTTTGCTGATAAGAAGTTTGCCAACCCACGTATGGCTTTATCTACAATCTCTCAGAAAGGACCAGTACGTGAACATATTGCAGAATTTGAACAAATTCTGAATTTTGTTACTGATTTTCCTGAAGATCATATTATTGATCTTTTCATCCGATCATTGAAGCCAGAAATTAGATGCGTTGTTGAAGTACTCGAACCTACAACTCTAGCTATGGCCTTCAAAAAGGCTATTAAACAAGAAGATGTGCTGCTTCAAAATGCTTCTAGTTACAGAACTACAACTCGGCCAAATTTCTTCAGGCAAGCTCTTACTTCTCCAAGTACACCAGTTGGTGCACCAGCTAAGAGAAGTACCATTCCACCTGGAGCTAAAAGGCTAACGTTAGACGAGCAAAGAGAAAGGAGAGATAAGGGTCTATGCTTCAATTGCGATGAGTTCTATAAACCAGGTCATCTATGTGTAAAGCCTAGATTACTTATTTTGGAAGGAGCTCCAGATGATGCTGATGATGATATTGAGTTCCTTGATGATACATCTGCGGGTTTGATTAATGAAACTAATACTTCTTGTCTGAAGGAAACTGAAGCTACTATTTCATTAAATACCCTTGTGTGTTCTCCTTTTCCTAACACTATGAGAATTCAAGGACGCATTAAAGGTCAGCTAATCACTGTCCTCATCGATTCTGGTTCCACACACAACTTTTTACATCCAACGATCGCTAAGAGATGTGGTTTTTTGGATCAGTCTGATGGCAAGCATATGCGTGTTATGGTTGGTAATGGTGGATTTCTTGAGACTCAAGGTTGCTGCTCCAATATTTCAGTAAGGTTACAAGATTGTAACTTCTCTACTAAATTTTTCTTCTTAGCAGTTAGTGGTTGTGATGCCGTTCTTGGAGTACATTGGTTGCGTACTTTGGGAGATATTAATTGGGATTTCACCAAATTGCATATGCGATTCAATTTTTATGGTCGTGACTATCTTCTTCAAGGGAATAACTCAGTTTATGTTACATTACTAGATGGTGTACCAATGCAAAGATTATTGCAGCGTGAACATCAGGGTATTATACTGCAGTTGGATTCTATTTCTGAATCTCCAACATCTACTTCTCAGGTAATACCAGAAATCTCAGAACTCTTATCTGAATTTTCTGACATTTTTTGTTCTCCTACTTCTTTGCCACCTTCAAGATCGCATGACCATCGTATCACTCTACTGCCAAACACTGCTCCAGTTAATGTTAGGCCATATCGATATCCTCACTTTCAAAAGGCAGAAATTGAGAAAATTGTGAAGGAACTTCAGACAGCTGGATTCATTCGACCAAGTTGCAGTCCTTATTCTTCACCAGTGCTATTAGTTCGAAAGAAGGACGGTAATTGGCGCATGTGTGTCGACTATAGAGCACTTAACAACGTTACTGTAAAAGATAGGTTTCCAATTCCTGTAGTTGATGAATTGATAGACGAACTGCATGGAGCTAAAATCTTTTCAAAAATGGACATGCGTTCCGGTTATCACCAAATAAGAGTGTATGATTCAGACATTGAGAAGACAGCCTTTAGGACTCACGATGGCCATTACGAATTTCTGGTTATGCCCTTTGGTGTGTCTAATGGTCCGTCAACATTTCAGAGCTTAATGAACCATATCTTTCGTGCTTTTCTTCGAAAGTTTGTTCTTGTCTTTTTTGATGATATATTGGTATATAGCAATTCCATGTCTGAACATATCCAGCATCTCCGTATTGTCTTTCAACTGCTCAAGGACAACCAATTATTTCTCAAGGAATCTAAGTGTGACTTTGCCAGGACGTCAATTAGTTATCTTGGCCACATTGTTTCAGCTGACGGAGTTGCAGTAGAGACTGATAAAATTGCTACTATTATGAATTGGCCAGTTCCTTCTACAATTAAAGATCTTAGAGGATTTTTGGGCTTAGCTGGGTATTACCGTAAGTTTGTGCGCGACTATGAGAAAATAAGTACTGCACTAACTCAGCTTCTGAAGAAAGACGCTTTTACTTGGAATGATGCAGCTACAGAAGCCTTCAAGAAGTTAAAATTGGCCCTAACTACTACACCTGTATTAGCGTTGCCAGATTTTTCAAAAGAGTTTTACTTGGAGTGTGATGCCTCGGGTAATGGCTTAGGAGCAGTATTGATGCAATCTGGCAAACCCATTGCATTTTATAGTAAACCTCTGTCAGGTAAGAACTTGAATTTATCAGTATATGATAAAGAGATGTTGGCTATAGTTGCTGCAGTTCAAAAGTGGAGACCTTACTTGCTTGGTCGTCACTTTAAGATCTACACAGATCATAGAAGCTTGAAATATTTCTTGGAGCAACGTTTAACTTCTATTGAGCAACAAAGGTGGCTGTCAAAGCTTATTATTGGTTATGATTATGAGATTATATATTGAAGTGGAATTTCTAACAGAGCTGCAGATGCACTTTCAAGATTAGCAGACACTCATCTCTTAGCCATCACTGCTCCTGTCTTTGACGCTGAACTCGGTGCAGAATGTCATAATGACGCTGAACTCGGTGCTCTTATCAATGAACTCAAGCAAACTCCTGACGGTAAGTCCAATTACTCTTATACTGATGGGATTCTTCGTTATAAAGGCCGTATTGTGGTGGTATCCTCTTCTACTTGGTGCACTAAACTACTTCATGAGTTTCATTCTTCTCCTCTTGGAGGTCATTCTGGATTTCTACGTACCTTCAAACGACTGCAACTCAATTTCCACTGGAAAGGTATGAAAAAATCCATCAAGGAGTTTATTAATAACTGTGATGTTTGTCAACGCAATAAGTCAGAAGCTCTAGCTCCTCCTGGACTTTTGCAACCTCTTCCCATTCCAGAAGATATGTGGTTAGACATTTCTATGGATTTCATTGATGGATTCCCCATCTCCAATAGAAAAAGCTCTATACTTGTTGTTGTGGATCGATTAACTAAGTATGCACACTATACCACTGTCGCATCCCTATTCTGCAAGTTCCATTGCTGATGTTTTTGTGAAGGAAGTAGTACGACTACACGGTATGCCAAAGACGATTACAAGTGACAGAGATCCAATTTTCATGAGTAATTTTTGGGAAGCTTACTTTGCACTCCAAAATAATCAATTGTGTAGAAGCTCAGCATATCACCCACAAACTGATGGGCAAACAGAAGTAACAAATAGAACATTGGAGTGTTACTTGCGATGTTTTGCTGGAACTAAACCAAAGGATTGGTCCAATTGGCTGCCATGGGCAGAATGGTGGTATAACACAAGTCACCACTCGGCAATCAACATGAGTCCCTATCAAGCATTGTATAGTCGACCTCCACCAACGATTTCAGCTTACCTGCCTGGTTCTACTACTGTCAATGACGTTGATTTGAATTTAAGAGCTAGAGATCATACTCTCAAACTTCTTAAATCTCACCTAGCTGATGCTCAAGCACGAATGAAAGCTTATGCAGATTCTCACCGTACGGAAAGAGCTTTTGAAGTTAACGATTTGGTCTATCTGCGTCTGCAACCTTATCGACAAACGACTGCAGCTAGTCAGTCCTTCTCTAAGTTATCTCCTCGATTTTATGGCCCATTTCGAGTTTTGGAAAAAATCGGACCAGTTGCTTACAAACTAGAATTACCAGCTGCCAGTCGTATACATCCAGTGTTTCACGTTTCACAGCTTAAACTGAAGTTGGGTTCTGCTACATCTGTTGAACAAAGTCTACCTTCTGTTATCGACTACGACAAATGGGAACCAGATATTATTCTAGAGCGCAAGATGTTCAAGAAAGGGAATCAAGCAGGAACCAAATGGTTAGTCCAATGGAAGAATCATTCATCAGAAGAGGCCACTTGGGAAGATGCAGATGAGCTTATTGCTCGTTTTCCAGAGTTTGAGGCTTGAGGACAAGCCTTACTTCAAGCAGGGTGGGATGTTGCAATGCCAACTCCTCAACCAGTTCCTGTTTCCTTAATTACAACCAGTTCCCTTAATTAATGTTCTGCTATAATTAGTTTGATTAGTTTCCTTAGTTAGATCAGTTTCTTTAATTAGTATTGCTTGATATACAAGCTATTGTTAGCTATAAATACTGGGTGCTCGAGTCTGTCAAGGATCATCAATCAATATAATTCTTCTTTTAGCTAGCTTTCTTGTTCTCTGAGGTTGCTAACCCCAAATCAAAAGGGTTCTTTCTTGCTTTTACTTAATTTCGTGTTCTTCAACTGCTCTTTAGGTTTAGAACCGTAACATTGACTATTTGCACATGTAAAATGGAAGAAAATGGGTTGGGACGGAAAGAACAACGACATGGATTTTCAACCAACAACGAAAACGAGAAACAGTGTTTGTTGCATGTCACTGATGAGGTTGCTCACAATCCAACTCAATGTTATGTCTGATGTGGTATTCCAGATGCAACGAGAAATACAACGGTCTAAGCAATAAAACATTAATACTATCATGTAGATATATAAGATTAGTACTATTGTTCCTTGTAAGTAAAAGATTTATCTACATCGTGCATAATAGCAGACGCCCTTGTTAGTTTGTTTGTTTGCAAGAAAAATCGATCGGCTATCTATGGATTGTTCAGCAAATTCGGTTCGTCTCTGAAAGAGCTGATCGTATTTAACTAAATTCTAGATTGCACTTTCAATCTGAATTCATGTTCCCCTGCAACTTGATGCAATTACTGATCAAGTATTATGCTGTTTCCACCACTTTGGAGTTTGGACTTACTGTGTGACATAATGTGTAGCCGAGTCCGGATTGTTACTATACCACTCACCAAATCGGTCCAATCTCAGCCGATACATTAAACCGATTCACCTCGCCTCATTTCCACGGCAACTCGATTGATGAACTTGTTCTTTATTGCGAGACTAAAATTGTGAGAAAAGCAGTATTTTGAGTTTCTCTATTACATAGTATTTGACATTGACAAAGGAAATGTGGACTAGGGAAAGCATTCGTCAACTCCGATTGTCATAAGCTAGCCTGTCAGTCAAAACTCAGATCGCTGGTATTATCACTCAACGTCTTTAATTACCACATAAATCATGCCTTTTGTTCTCTATTAATCATTTTGCATCCTTGGATGCGTCAGGTTGCCTCGGTGGGGGCATTATATTATTAATCGCTCATTATAATCTGCGGTATGCTAAGCATATTATCACAGTTACAAAAAAGTAATGCTTTTACATTTTCATCTTGATTTTGACGAACAATACGGAAAACAACTAACGAGTTATATACCGAGTTGTAGACTTGCTACATCGCACTGGATCGTTGCAAACCCGATTCTTGAGTTTTGATGATGTCCAATGACAAACGCCTACAGGCTATACTCCTAGAATTTCTGAGTTACCAAATGTGAAACAATATAGATACAGTAGGGATACCTCTCATTTCACCAGCAACTTGATACAGTAACTGGTGTGAGTGTCCAATATTTCTCCGCCACTAAACATAAGACTCACCGTGGTGGTTGTCAGGGACGGACCCAGGAATTTTAGTTGGGACGAGCTGAGAATTGAGTTTTGAAAACCGTATTTTTCTTTTCGGTATCTTGTTACGAGCTTCCGGTTTCACAAGATTCATACATGAAAACACCCTTTCTGTAGTAGTTGTTGAAACTGCACAAAGATTCCTACATCCACAGTACAAACAAACGCTAGAAATCACAATCAGAAAGATACAATCACTCAAAGATTCAAAACTCAGTTAGAAATAAGTTAACTATCTTAAACTCATGTTTATCATTTAGCAATCAGTAATCTTTGTTGATTGTTCTTCAAAGTTCACAGGATGTTAATGATGTCGGTCTCTTTTCTTCTTCCATTTCACATTTCTCTCACGGACTCACTAATGGTTTAATTTTCACCCGCTACACAGCACACAGTATATCCATATGTATAAAAACTACACTTGAAATTTTTGCTAACATAACATGAATGTTATTGGGCTATGAATATGTTTGGGCTAATTATATTTTTCTTGGTGGGCTAATTTGTGAAAACTACAAAATACTAGTACTACTTTCAAGAAAAAAAAAATGTTAGAATTTTGGGACGGGCTCTAGCCGGCTTAGCCCCCAGCTAGGTATGTCCCTGGTGATGGTGGTGGTGGCAGTGGTGGTGCCAGTGGCCATTACAATTAACACTAAATTAATTAAATTAATGAAATTTAAAAATTGGATATGGTGTTATTTTAACTACTACCGTGGCGAAAGAAATTATCTGGATATTTCACTATCTCTGAAAATCCTGGCAATATTTCAAGCCTTGTTTTGCGTTCGCATCAAGTACTTTTTATTTCCAAGTCCATGACACAAAATGTACTCATGGTTTGATTTTCGCTGATTTGTTGGCATTACTAAAGCATCCGCTTCTTTTTCTTTTTGAGTTTGGCAATGCTTATCAATTGACTCCAACATCACATATTTCATTCTGTTCTTTCTGTTTATCTTTTCTTCACGATTCAGTTTTTTTTTGTTTTTGTTTTTGTTTTTGTTTTCTCTAAACTTGGTAACGAGGGAAAACATATTATATGCATATATACTAGCGGCAAAATGCAAATGAATATACATGAACAATTGGTGACAGATTCACCTATGTAACTGAATACATGACCAAGTAATGTTCATGACTACCATACACAGACACATTGCTTATAAAGAGTAGCCCCTAAATCAATGTAGAGCAACACAATGAGTGTATGGGATCACAAAAACAGTTCTTGACATTTCATTAGTTTTGTGTGTCTATCAAGTTACTTTGTCTTCCTAAGGGCGTACTTAGTTTCTTTCTTTAAATACATTTGCAAAATCATCATAGGCCATTACAAGTGACCGATTGAAGTAGCTGAGATTTGTCTAATAATTTATTGTTTCTAACTTTCTATGCACAAAAAAAAAAAAAAAACTGAGATGTTGGTGGAAACTAATCAATAAAAATGAAAATGAATAGTATCGTGCCCTGCCTTAACTGTTTGCACATGTAAAATGGAAGAAAATGGGCTTGGACGAAAAGAAAAACGATACAGATTGTCAACCAAAAACGATAATAACCGAAAACAGTATCCTGAATGTCGGTATTGAGGTTGCTCATAAGCGCCAACTCAATGCTATATCTGGTGTCGCCTTTCAGATGCAGAGAAATATAATGGTTAAGGTATAAACTATCAAGACTATTATGTACATAAGATTTGTGCTACTGTTCCTTGTGAATGAAAGAGCTTCCATGTTTGTTTGTACCCAAGTCCAGATTTCTACTATACCACTCACCAAGTCGGTCCAAACTAAACCAATTCACCTCGCTTCATTTCCCTGGCAGCTCGTTTGATGAACTTGTTCTTTAATGCGAGACTAAATTTGTGAGAAAAACTATTACAGATTGTAACATTGACAGCTCATTTGTCAACTCCAATTGTCAGAAGATTCTCCCAATTAGAGCATTGGAGTTGTGTCTATTAGCCAAAACTCGGATAGTTGGTATTATCCCTCAACGATTTTAATTACCACATAAATCAGGCTTTTTGTTCTCTATTAATCATTTTGCATCCTTGGATGCGTCAGGTTGCCTCAGTGGGGGCATTATATTATTCATCGCTCATTATAATCTGTGGGTTATGCTTAGCATATTATCTCAGCTGCAAAAAAAAAAAAGTAATGCTTTTACATTTTCATTTTGATTTTGACGAACAATACAGAAAAAAACAGCCAACGAGTCATATACCGAGTCGTAGACTTGCTACATTGCACTGGATCGGTGCAAAACCGATTCTTGAGTTTTGAAGGTCAAACTCAACCCATACATTCTGTTGGTGATGGTGTCCAATGACAAACGCCTCTAGTCCTAGCAATTCTGAGTTACCAAATGTGAAACAGTAAACCGAGTCATTACCTCTCGTTTCACCAGCAACTTGATACAGTAACTGATCCGAGGTTACCACTATTTCAGCGCCACTGAACATCAGACTCACCGTGGGCAAGTCAGAGAAACTCGTTCGAGTCGATGGAACTCGGAAACATAAATCCATTGCCCCTTGGAATATGAAATCAGTGTCTTCCAGAACTTGTAGAATTCCTCGAGTTTGACTGATGAACTCATTCCGTAGAGCGTCAAAAACTGGACCGAGTAAGAATGTGAACTGTGTCCCTGAGTCGATCATAGTCTGACCAGCTCCAGTATGATCCGGTACTAATGCGAACTTGGGAAGTGTAAGCAGTGCTTACGATTCGCGATTCGACTCCTACGATTCACTCCACGTTTTCCCTAGAACGATACGAATCCCATTCGTGAATCTTTCTTCCACTGAATCGTGGTTTTTGACTTTAGTCTACGATTCATGACTTAAATGACCAAGTCAGATACTTGTCTAAGTATGAAAAAAGATCGGGATTTCAAAAAAAAGACCTCCAGACTGCTTGTTTTGGTACTGAAAAGAGTTATATTTAATTATAAATTGAAATTGTTATAACTTTTTTAATTATTGATGCATTGAAGACAATTTTAAAGAAATATATATGATATATTTGTTGAATATTTACAATTCATAAAATACCATGAATCTCGATTCACGATTCAATATACGATTCGATTCATAAAAAATGAAAAAACGATTCACTCTACGATTCACGAT
The DNA here is from genome assembly GCA_023529015.1 of Papaver nudicaule. NCBI lineage: Eukaryota > Viridiplantae > Streptophyta > Magnoliopsida > Ranunculales > Papaveraceae > Papaver > Papaver nudicaule. The sequence goes on from JAJJMA010343052.1 coordinate 13,523, forward strand.
TTAACAACCTTAGTAAGCACCTTCTTTGACACCGTAATTCCTTCAAGTTGTACGGTGTAGGCAGCTCGATTAACGGTAAAGATATTTGAAGTAGTGGAGTGAGTCAAGAGAGTGATAGAAGGTTTGCCATGCATGCAGCTTTTGAGCAAAGCTCAACCACCCAGTGAGCATACTAGGAAATGTATGAAATGGTGGCCATAGTGCTCGTCTTTGATTTTTAGGTGCCATTAAGACTATGTGGGAAATATTAATTGGTAGACAATGACAAATTGATGGCTGGTGCTCGAGTTGTCCACGCTAAACCGCCATATTTAAGAAGGTGCAGATAGGTAGTCTTGGAGGCACCGTGATTGATTTCCTAGAACTTTTTTTGAAGACAATATATGTTATTTGAGGCGTGAGGTGAGGCGAGGTGCCAAGCCAGTCACCTCACGCCTCAAGTGCCTAAGCGCGATTAAGCCCCATGATGGGACCAGAAAAAATCCAAAGATAATGGTTGGCGCATTACAGCCGAGGCGCTCACCTGGCGACTCGTGTGCCTAGGCAAGCGCCTCCTGCGCATTTGATATTATAGAATATAGGTTGGTCTGGGGTTAAGGATTCAAAAGGCTAGTTAGTTTATGTAGAAATGGAAATCCTATAGAAACAAAATATTTGAGATAATTCAATTTTGGAAGAGAATTTTAGCCCAAACACTTGACTATCAGAGATTCCAGTGGTCCTCTAATTTTCTTAGATAGAAACAAAAAATGTATTTAGAGGAACCAAGAGAGTCAGAAATATTTGGTGGCTCGGAAAAATTCAACAGAAAAATCCGAATAGAACGATGTATAGTTTTATTCATATCGGACATGTGAGTACCGATGATGACTCAATATGGATCCAAAAAATTCAAGCTCCATCACTATTATTACGAGCTCTACAAAGTTTGTCAATGAATCGCATACCAATTGTTAAAAATACAAGTTTAAGTTTGGGTTGTTTGCAGTGGGTCTTCGGCTTTGTTTTCGGGATTATTGGTTTATAAGACCAATTAACCAATAATTTGGATCTATAAGACCGCTAAACCTGTAGATTGTTTATAAAGACAGCATCTAAAAAGATACTAGAAGATACTGTTTTTAAAGACAGCATCTAAAAAGATACTAAAAGATATTGTTTATAAAGACATGTACAATTAACATGTGATAGGAAGTTACCTAAAATGCCCCTCCATTATATTTAGACACTTACAATATGTTGTTTCAAAAATCAACTACCTTCAAAAGCTTGAATACCCATTTTATATCAGAAAATTCCAGGTACTACTGATTTCATACTAATGTACAATTCTTAGCTGTTTAGCTAACTTTGCACTTACACATACACTTAAATTGGGCAACTGATCAAACAATCAAGGTTCTGCCGCAATCAAAAGCATAATCAAACTCCTATTACATGATTAAAAATCAAGAATATAGAGTTACCAATGCGACAAGCTAGCGTGTGATCGACAAGGTGTTCATAAACCGCAAACACAGCACACCCACAAGTTAGACACTACCACAATCAGTTTGATATCTTGGTAAAATATCTACAAACCGACCGACAAACAAACAAAGTGCATATAAAACTATTAAATCGTCCTAAATTTACACTTCTAAGCATCCACAAAGTGCTCACCACGAAGGAAGTACTAAAATAAAGCAACTATGTTATTCAGACCAATCCCATTGCAGGTGCCTAATATGCGTACGGCAGGTGAGCTAGTCGATACACTACTTTATACAGATTGAGTTGGTGTCGGTCGGCCAGGTAGTGCTTAGCTTGATCCAGTGATGGTAACACTTTTCGATCTCTAATAATCATTTAAGCTTTCTCACCAATTTCCTGTACGTCATAGACATGTAGAAAGACAAATGAGATAAAAAGAGAAGATGAGGAGGAGACACGTTGGCCAAATCGAGCAGTAAACCTATCCAATCCAACTTATATATTATATTTAATACTGAAGGTGCATCTTCTTCATGATGGATCAATCTCTCGTTTTTAATAAAATGTGAACAAAGGAACAACTGCACTAAAAGTATTTTGGAACTTTGCAATTAGTAAAGCTAGCAACTTATGTTGTTGTGATCCAACCTCCAACAACTAATCAAAGTCAGTAGGGGTTTAAGTGACTACATGAAATATTGGCTGCAATTTGAACTTCGACTTCATACATGAAATATTCTAGCAACTTAGTTCGTAAGTTGTCCACATTTTCTTCCAAATAATAAGTTAATTTCTTATTACTCAATCCAAGTAGAAGCACTAATGTTAAAACACAATCAAAACAAAACAGAAACAATTTTTGAAATATAAGTATACTAACCCAAACACCAGTTGTACCGAGGTATGTAAGACGTAATACCAATTGTACCGGGGTATAATTAGCAGTAACACCAATTTTTTCAAATTCAACCAAAAATATTAATCTACAAACCAATTGTACTGGAGTACAATTAGCAGTAACACCAATTTTTCCAAATTCAACCAAAAATATTAATCTACAAACCAATTGTACTGGGGTACAATTAGCAGTAACACCAGTCGTACCGGAGTACAATTAGCAGTAACACCAATATATCATCAATTTTTGCAAATGCAATAAAAAAATACTAATCCTAACACCAGTTGTACCTGGGTATATAAGAAGTTACACAAATTGTACCGAGGTATAATATGCAGTATCACGAAAGTTTCAACTATTTAAAATCTAACATTTAAACGATATGGGATATACTATAGCATATAATTATGAGAAGCAACACATCTATAATAAGTACACAAGAAAAAAAAAGAAGTACCTGCACGAAGTCTATAGAAGGGTCTTTTCCTTGCTAGCCCATCTCCTTCCATTTTCCCCACCCATTTCTAAGCCATCAATAACTGGAACTACCGACTAGAGATTTGAAAGATCCTATTTATCCCAATTCTTGTTTCTTTTTGTTTCGGAATGCAGGCAAGAGTAGGTATCAATGTATCATTGAGTAATGAGACATCTGGACTACCAACAAAATCTAATTGTCTATACAGTCTGTGAGTTTGTGGTAAGCAGCGCCATGTTCCCTAGCTAACAAGCAAACGTTAGAACGTTTTTTCCTCTAGTCTTTCCTAGCTTACACCGCCAGTTCAATTCACTTTTGATAACCCACAAGTCAACGTGAGTCAACAACACAAAGAAAACAGAGATCAATTCGATTCATAAGATTTCATTGGAAATCTCTTGACCCAACCCAATTTAATTAATAGGATTTCAATCAATATTTCTGTTTCAATTTTTAATTCAAAGCACCAACACCATCTCTACGACTTTTAATTCAATCGATAATCGATAAGGGTTGAAATTTTGGGATTTGATTAGGGTTTTAACAAAATAAAAATATAGGGAGAAAGAAATGTAGAAGGTGGCGTAGAAACTAATAGCTTTGACGGTGACGGAGAAACTAATAGCTTTGAAGGTGGCAGAAAACTTGATGGAGTTGCTGATAATGGTAATTGAAGATGGTGTCGATGGTTTCGAAGAGAAAGATGGTGTCGATGGTTTCAAAGAAACTATTAAAGGGAGAGATAAAGGGTATAAATGTCTGTTTAATAATGACGTGTCTGCTGTCTTTCTAAACAAATGGGAGTTTTTGCCGTCCTGTAGGACCTGGCCGCGAGAGGCCGGGTCCATACGATCAATTTTCTGCTTTGTTTTCTTGTCATGCTGCTAGGTTTGTAGGCTCTTTGAGCTCTTCCTTGCTTACTTCTTGTAAGCTTTTAATATGATTGGTGTACCAACGGAAACCACAATTCGCCTATCTACCGCGGCTCTACAAAAATATTTCATAAGATATATGCAACTTTAGTATATTGACGATCATTATGGCTTATGACACTCGCACCAACCTTTTAAGTTACAATGTGTGATAGAGTCACGAAAATGGCACATGAAAAATTATTTTACCTCCCTAAATTTGGCCCCATAGGTTAGTATTTGGCCCCATGAAAAAATAATTCTGGCGGTTGTTATATAGCAAAATTGGAAAACCCCTTATAAAAGATGACTGTTTTACCCTTTCTGAATTAGTTGCTAATTAGTTGATTAGTTAGTTAATTTTTGTTTATAGTTAAGTTAGTTTGATTAAAGGTAAGTTATATAGTGATTAGAGTAGCATTTGAGTGGGAAATAGTTGTAGAGAAGAAGGAGAGAAAAAAGTTGGAAAGTTTGAAAAGTTTGAAAAACTAGGGTTTTCAGAAAATGGTGAAAGAATACACCGATGATGAAGACTCTAGTAGTGATGAAGATGTTGATGAATCACCAAACGAGTTTGATCTTGATTATGTGAGGGAGCAATAATATATTCACAACCAACGCCTACGTGAGGAGCTCGAGAGGGAGGGAAATGATGATTATTATCATGAAGTTCCTCAAAATAATGAGGTATAGGTGTAGGGGGTAAAAACCCCTCGGACCACGTGTCTCGCATCCCGAAAGCGAAGTCATACCGAAAGGATTAAACAGCGGCGAATTCAATTGATAGAAGCCGCGCTTGAGCGAAGTAAAGACTCGGAGTAGAAAGGATTCGGACTACCGCAAAGGACCGAAGTCTAGGGTTCAGCTTCAGAGTGTAAACCGCCTTACTCGACAGAAACTGACACCACCACGATTGAGTCGTTTGTCTTTATTAGCTGTAAACCACCCAAGCTCGGCCTATATAAGGCGAGCTTGGAAAACGTTGTAGGGGTTGGATTCTTGTTTGGTGGAGCCTAAGTAGCAAGAGAGAGATTAGGTTTGTGATCTCCTCTGGTTCCTTAGGGTTTAATTCATGTAATCCCAGCAGTAGAAATATACAGAAAGTCATCTTTATCTTGTTTATATTGCATTACTTAGCTTTTAATCACTGTTCATTGCATCCTCGATGCTGTTCTAACTATCTTCGGACCGCAAACTACAATTAAATACTGTATGTGCGAGTAGATCTGATGGATGTGGTACCACGAGTACCTATGCA
>JAJJMA010343096.1:0-12752 GCA_023529015.1 Papaver nudicaule
AAAAACTGAAAAAAAACATACAGATTGCGATCCGTATGACTCAATAAATCAATATCATCCGTTCTTAAGTTTCAAATGCACGGTGGATACCCATTCAGCGAAAATTTCAAATCCCCCCAAAAATGAAAACTCCCGCCTATGAGAATTTGGGGATCTATCATCTCTCCTATAAAGAGCCCTAGAAACTATCAATCTCTCCACATCAATTCAGAATATCTCATCTTTCATTTCTTAATTTTTACAATCTTAAGAGTTTTCAATCAAGAGAGAAAAAAATGGCAAGAACAAAGCAAACCGCAAGGAAATCAACCGGAGGAAAAGCACCAAGGAAGCAATTAGCAACGAAAGCAGCCAGAAAATCTGCACCAGCAACCGGAGGAGTGAAGAAACCACATAGATTCAGGCCAGGAACAGTTGCTCTTCGTGAAATCAGAAAGTATCAGAAGAGTACTGAGTTATTGATCCGTAAACTTCCTTTCCAGCGATTGGTTCGTGAGATCGCTCAAGACTTCAAGACTGATTTACGTTTTCAATCCAGTGCTGTTGCTGCTCTACAAGAAGCTGCTGAAGCGTATTTAGTTGGTCTTTTTGAGGATACTAACCTCTGCGCTATTCATGCCAAGAGGGTTACTATCATGCCTAAAGATATCCAACTTGCTCGTAGAATCCGTGGAGAAAGGGCTTAGAGATCTAGATCTAGATCTACTTATCTAATTAGGGTTTTTTTTCTATTACTTTATTTCAGTTTATTATCATCAGCTCTAGGATGTCTATGACTTTAATTTTTAGTTTGGTTAAAATCAGGTGGCAAGGGTTTTGTAATAGCTTAATTAGGTTTTCAAGTTGGAACTATTATGAATATATTTTCAGGCTTTAAACAAAATTCTCTTGCATATTTGTGTCTCTGTAATGAAAAATGGGGAAACATCAGTTATGGCTTTGTGATTTAGAGAAAGGTGATTGAATCACAATACTACCACTTTATATTGTCCCCAGATGAGAGTTGTTTATGTTTTCAGATTGATACTTGCAAAAACTTGTTTGATTGGCTGTGGTGCTACTTTAGATTTGATTGCCAAGTGTACTCTTTTAGATTGCAAAAACTTGTTTGATTGATACTGCAATAACCCTTACAGAATTGCTAAGTGTACTCTTTTAGATTGATATGCTGTCAATCTGAGAGGATAGCTCATCTGTTTGCAAATTCGTACTTCTATGAGGCCTTGATAAATGATAATAATATGGGTGCTTATCCATTCTCTCAAGTGTGACATAAGAGAATGTAGGAGAAAGAAAAGAATCTTCCATGGATCTGAATCCAACATAATAAATACAGAAATATGTTTTATGTACATAAAAACTAGTTACAAGGAATAAGGGTTTTCTTCATACTGTGCTGATCAAACTATAAGGTTCTTTAGAACTGTACCAGAAGTCACCTATACAGTCAAAAGCATCAAGCTCGTCCGCAGCGCTTAATCTATATATGCTTGGGCCTTCTACATTGAGGCATCTCGAGCTTGAACAATTCATGAAAATCAAAACAGAAATATACAATACAACCAACGTACCAATTGGTTGGTGAAGACCTGTTAATACGTAATAACCTCGACTGGTGATACGAAAGTAAAAAACAACTCTTCAGAACCAAGCCATCCACCATACATACATCTTTCCAAGGTTTTTGTGCGACATGGCTTCAGCTATCAGACGACGAACTTGACCTTCTACAGCCAGAGGTAAACACGGTGCTGCATTAACACCAACGACAATACCTTGCAGCCGTGCTTCTATGTTGCCGATGGCCCTCTGATATATCAAAGGATAGATATTTTAGTAGCTATTTAACAGATCTTGGGAAGCCAAATTATTCAGCTCTAAAAACTACATGTAAGAATAAAAATTCACTGCCATATATCTTATGGTCATTTTTCAGGAGTTTGTCTGAAAGAATCTCTGGGTTTATTCATAGAATAATATCCTTTTGTTGTATCAACATGAGTGTTCAAATATGAGAGTATAACGAAATATGAATTCAAACCTGAGCATGTGGGTTCTCAACTTCTACTCCACTAGACTTGTGAGTTTTCGTCCACTCGACAAGAGGATCATGAATGAAAGTTTCAAGAATACTCATTAGAGTCTCTCTGTGTGTCCTAAGCACCGAAAGTGTTATTTCGCAGACCCTCAAGAAAATTCCCTCGTATCCAGTTATGCCCAACCCATCGATCATGTTCTGTAGATGGATCAAACATTTGTAAGCATAACTACTTCTTAACATATTTAAAAACAAGCTTAAGCGAAAGCAATATCGTGCTCCCATTTTTTATTTTTTGTTGCTCTACCTGGGTTAATCTGAAAGGCACTAGCTCAGGTTTCTCCAACTGTAGACCCTTATCAAACAAACAACTAAAATCGACGTGAACACAATCGCCAGTGGTGGAATCAAAAAGGATATTTTCCCCATGCCTGTCGCCAAGGCCCACAATGTGCCCAACCATAGACCAAACAGCAGCAGTGTGAGCATAAGCAACTCGAGCTCTAAACCAAGCAGCTGGCTCAGAAAACGTAGTCAAGAACCATTTGTGGAAGACTGGAGGGAACAATGGCAAAATTTTGGTCTTCAACATCTCCTCCTCCGAGACCTTCCCCTGACATTGATCATATATCCGCTTAATCACGGGATTAGTTTTCTGCCTATCAAATTTCCCATGGGCAGTATAGATATCCTGTAGTATATGCCGTAAACCACGGGTGTGCGGAACCCACTCTATGATACCGCAGTCCTCTGTCAGCGGGATCACAGCGAAGGTGCGGATGTAAAGCTTCCTCCGACGGCTTTCGGGATATTTTGCTAAAAGACGGTTGATCATAGACACAAACTCCATCATGCGCGCATCTTTCCTTAAATCATCTTTCGGCTTGCAGAGAAATGGGCGTTCAACACCATCACTACCAATAAAAATTACCTGAGAAGCCAAAAAGTGGATCCACTAATGAAATTATAGTTAACATTACAAGTAAATAGAGCAACAATTTATGGCAGTCCCTCCCCAGAGACCTTGCCAATAACGGACATTATCTAACTTTATAACCAACAGTATTCAAACCAATACACTAATGGGAAAGACCAAGTATTGAAGGAATCCACTGATGGGTGCTACAATTTCATCAGATAGTGGTCTGTACCCAGCACACATACAAAGAGAAGCAAAATATCTCCAAACCAACTAAAGCAGAACAACATATTATAGTGAAATGATTTACCTTCTTGGGTCTCTGAAGAGATGATAAGATTTCAGCTTCATCTCCTATTCCTGATATAGTCGAAAGGTCTGAAGCTGCGAAAATATCAATGTTCTGACGGTCGGAGTTCGTTTCATTTTCATACATTGGTAGATTGACTGTAAGAGCTTGTTGGATTGGCATTATGATTCCTAATGGCATCATCCGTTTCAGAGAACTAAACTCAGTAGAGATGTTGATTGTTTTCGCTTTTGGCTGGCCCGGATGGAAGCACAACTTGATCAGATGATCTATCAAGCTAGCAAATTGCACAAACAAACTACTGCCATCACTTCCTTGCCTGAAGGCTTTGCGTGCTTCTTGTATGATAGAAGCAGCAGCCTCACGCCTTGCAGGAACATGAGACTTTGAAACTGCTGCCATAGTCCATAGAGCTTGTTGTGGGTAATCTTGCAGAACAGAGGTGATGATACATTTGACAAGCTTCACAGTGTCTGGATGCTGGTGACAAATTCTAGAAACCAACTGAGGTAGCACTGCTAACCACTGGTATCTTGGCAAATCCTTTAAGCAACCTCGCATGACACCCATGACCTTATGCATATATTCTTTATCGGATGATGAGCCTTCTTTGTAATACTTGCTTCCAAAGTCAAACCACAAGGTTAGCATCCTTGGAAGTGCTTGATATAGGTTTCTATGGCCCCTATGAAGCCCCTTCGCGTAGAAAAGTAGAACATCCCTAAGGTGCGATAACCAAGGGTCTTCCTTGGCATTTAAATTTACAGGAGCAGCAGCAGCAGTTGATCCTACAACCCTGGACCTTGCTTCAATGTTTTCTTCTTGCCGTTTTCTAGCATCAACAAGCAATTCATCACAATATTTAGCCATATAGAAGAATCCTTTCTCCCATCTGGGCTGCAGTTCTCTCACTCTAGTATAGAGACTAATCACATCTTCTTTCTGCTTTTGGCCAGTGTGGTGAATCCATCTAGAATATAGGAGGAGGGTTTTAGCGACATCTAAATTTTCATTTGCACCTTGAGTGACAACGATGGAAGGGGGGTTCATCGGGACAAGTGGTAGTGTAGTAAGGGATGCAACTACAGCAGATCCTATGACATCCACAGGTAAATTGAGGAGAGCCTGTTGCAATTCTGCGATGGCACCATCTGACCTTCTGGTATTCCACAAAAGTTTAGCCTTTTCCATGTGAATATTGGCTGCCCCAAACGACTGGGCTTCTAGAATTGCCCTGTTGGCTGTCTCATTGTGACCAGCAGAACGACAAAGCTTTGCATATTGGAGCCAACAATGTCCAACATAAGCATCAAGATCACTGGCACCGAAAACCAGCCTCCGGAATGCCAGGAGCGGCTCCCTTGTCCATAGAGATGGCTGCGTGAACCGCATTCGATTTTCCCAGTCTTGTGTTACTTTCTTGAATTTTGGATCATCCAGATGGAAAGATCTCTCCAAGAACGAGTCATTGACAAGAAGATTATGGAAGTCTTCCAGTTCGCGTAGCATGTGCAGCTTTACCACAAAGGGGTAAGCTCGAGTGTAAGAATCCATTCCAGCAGCTGCAAGAGGAGCGAGCAGAGCTTGTTTAGATTGAGCAATTCGCTCTGCAACTGAGAACTGGTCTTTCTTCATAATTGCCTGCAGAATCTTGGCAACATCCATGTCAAAGCAAGCATTGCTCTCGGAACTGCTACAGAGTATACCTTCCTCATCAGCCCCAGAGATGTACTCATCCATTAGGTCCCACCGGCCAAGCCTCCAAGCTGCTTGCACACCTTGCATGCACCATGTCTTCTTATACTTGGGAACCCTAGAGATTAAACCATCTACATGAGTTACCATGGCCTGAAGGTGACACATATTTAGTAAGCAGTTGAGAACATCAGAATGTCTCTGGATGGAAGTGGGCTCCAGCTGAAGAGCCTGCTCACAAGAAGTTAGGACTTCTGCCCAGTTTCCTGCCTTCTTGTTTATTAGGAGTTGGTCCTGCAAGCTTGACGATTTCCTTAAATGCGCCAACCCAGAGAGACCATCAGGCTCATCCAAGCCACTGTATATCTCCATCAGAGTAGAGACATCGTCATCCTCAAAGATACCACTTCTCTCAGCTGCTGGGTTGAAGGATCCTGACTTTTCCAGGACATGAGACTCAAAGTACAGAAGAGCCCGAGCATAAGCCTTGCATCGGAAAGAAGCCTTGGCTAGGGTAACCTTCGGAATAGCAGCCAACAGCTCAGAAACATTATTACATTGATTTAGGAGCTCATAAGGACCTTTTGAAGAAGGATCTTTATTTCGCCCAGTTGACTTGGAAGATTGCTGCTTTGAGCTCTGTAGAGACTGGGAAAGAGCAACTTCTTGTTTTACATCATCCACCCACTGCCCTAGATTGTCAAGAAGGGTGAAGACTGCCTGAATACAGACTTCACTTTGCCCTCCCGTGACTCCATTAACGGTGGCCTCGCTGTTCTCTGATGCTGCCGCACTGAGGACAGAAAGTATCTCTTCTGTTATGCCAAGCCGAGCCTCAGCAGTAGAGTGGCAGACAGCATTCAAGACTAAATACGGTAGCAAATACGTAGCTGTCTGCATGTCATGACGTACTATACCCCGACAAGCATTAAAAATACCTGCTCTTGAACCAGTTGCATGTACTGTCAGCTTCCAGATCCAATGAATTATCCACCTCCTGAATGACATTGAAGACCGGTAAATAGGGCCTAAAGTCGTAGGATCAGACTTATTTTGAAGTTGAAATCTTGAGGTCAAGCATGGGGCAATTATTTCTTTAACATAGTTAGAGAAACGGCCCCATAATCTCTTGCCCCTCTCGTTCATCTCACTGCGATCATCTCTATTCCCACTCCCCGAATAAGAAACATTCAACACTTCTTTACCCTTTTGTGACTCTGTTGTCTGAGCTCCAATATTATCATCAAGTGATGCTTGGCAACCTGCAATTTTCAGCAGCTCTTGTATAGCCAAGGCAGCGGCATCTTGGACAACGGTATCCGGAGCAGCTCTAAAAGCCCTTGCTAGATGCTTGTGGATCAATTCAAAGATAAGGTCATCATCTGAGCATTCAATTTTGAAACGTTCACACGAGATTCCCTTCACCGTGGCAGGATCCACGGCTCCAAGCGCTCCAAGACAATCTGCACAAACTAATTTCAGCCGCTGTCCTATGGTTTTCCTGGACTCTTCTGCGCATCCTCTAAGTAAGGACGTAATCAAGGAGCTCAACACATCCAAATCTGATCCAGCTTCTCCAGAGATTAGAGCTGTAACATCCTCTCGCTGTAAGTTTAATAGTTTTTTCAACTCACATGCAACCATATACCTCACATTCAAGCTCTCATGGTTTAGACTATCAACTACATCTCGTAGTTGATCCTTTAAAGTCATTGATCCCCGTGCTTCTTGTATGACTTTCTTCACTTCAGCTAATTCAGGAATACTGGGTAGCAAAGGGAGCTCTCTAATATGCTGTTTCAAAAGAACCTTGTTTTCAACCACGAGTTCTTCCAAGATCTCAACAACTTTACTCAGATGAGAAGAAGTATTTTCTTTACACCGCTCCAAAAATGGGATAAGAGCAGCAAAGGCTTGTGAAATCACATATTTAGTACTTAATGGGGAGACTTTCACCAGTTGTTTGATGAAAAAATGCAAGACAGAGAGACCCTCACTTTGGAGGGTTTCTTTATCAACAGCATGCATAAGAAGAACCATGATTTTAGGCACATAGGTAGAAAGGTGAGAACCCATCAACCCAATTAGCATTTCTATACGTTTCAGGGCTTGTTTCTGCAAGGATAGATCCTCAGCGTGAAGCATTTTCCGGTCAATACTGTTAAGAAGACCGACAAAATGGTTCCTAAGAAACCCACTAAGATCATCAGAACTGGTCAAAACTCTTGCAACTTCTTGTATCATTTCAGGGACTCTCTCTAGCCTGCATGCAAACAACAAAACTAAAAAGGTGAACATCCTTTCACTGCAACAGTATATTTGTGCTTATCACAGAAAATTAGGAGCAACATATAATGTTTAGCAATTTAAGTTCAATGGAATCATCAAAGAAAAAGGAAACAATATGGTAGAGAAGAATCCTTTAAAAACACCATTTTCTGCAAAATAGACAACTTTTTGCTTTAACGACGGGGAAGACTTTTGGGAGCCGAATTTGGTGCATCACAGGCACAAAACCGAAAAATCGAGACAGAACTTCAAACTTTACTGAAAGAAAATAACTTTATATCGAGAGACTGGTTAATGATATTGCTTTAGTTGGAATCACATGCTATTTGACTGGAGATGGATATTCCAATTTACCTTTCAGTGGTCTCATTCGAGTCTCCATCGCCCAGAAAACACACAAGTTCATCGAGCAGTGCGGGTAACGCAGCTCCAAAAAGCTCCTGGTTGCTAGATCCAGTATGTACGTGATAAAACTGCAAAGCAGATAGTAGCTGTTGCCCATCACCTTGAAAAAGAGCAAAAGCAAGGACTTTCGGTACCAAATTTATTATTAGTGGCACCATCTCAGTGTTCATATGTTCAGCCAACTTTTGTATTGTGACCAATGCTTGAGAAATCACTAGCTTTGGAAGAACAACTGGAACCATTTGTTTGAAGAAGTCCTCCGTTTGTACACCAACAACAGCCTCTGCGAATTCATTAACAATTGTTGGGCGGTTCACCACTCGTGCACAAAGATAATCATAAAGGTCATGCTTGATATGATTAACCTTAGAAAGGAGCACGTCGAACCCTCCTTTAAGATGGAAGTAGCATGATCTCTTTATCAACCTTGCTGCATCCATTCTCACTATCATATGACGATTATCGAGCTGATCAACCAACAGAATAAGTGAATAAAAGAACAGCTGCTCATGGATGTCAACAGCATTCATAATATCTGCGGTCACCTCCAAAAGTGTCTCAAAGACCTGAGGATCTTTCGCAGCTGCCAAAGCATGTTTAAGTTTGTCCAGAAACTTCTGCTCTTTCGTTTTGTTAGGTGTCTCCACATCCCCAAACAAACATGTCAAAATGGGAACTTCAAGGAAGCAACTAATCTGACCTCTGAATGCTTCCCTTACACTTTTTTTCTCATTATGGAGTACAAACTCAAGACACTTGATCCACTGGGACCTTGTCTTACATAGGATGTCTTGAGACCCGTGCATGAGGATTCGTGGAATAATTCCCACACAGGCAGCTTGAGACTCTTCAGATGAATCATCATAAAGAAGTTCAAAAAAGAGAGACACTAGATTATTGAAGTGATGGTCAGAACAATCCTCCATGCTTTGCCCATCAGACAGGAGTATAACCTTAGGATATTGCTCACATTGACGTACACCTCGTTTGTCACACTTTGGACACCAGAATCCACGACTGAAAAGAGCTATAGTTTGATTCTTTATGTTGTTATCGTCAACTAAGAAAAGCTTGCATGGCAGGGCACTATTGGCATAGATAGACCCATGAAGGCATGCCAAGTATCCAAGAGTAACCGGAACAACTCTATTAACACTGCTGCACTTCTTTGTCCCCAAGATCCTGCAAATGGAGCAGCATCAGTTTAACAATACAAGTTAAACAGCCCATTTAAGTTTAATCTTATACACAGAAAGTAAAACCCAGTTACTTAGAATGCGAGACCAGTGGTATTGTCCATGTCTGGTGTTCCTGAAGACATCATGGAATCTTGAAAAGAGAGTGAAATGGAGCCAGGGTGGAAAAACTCCAGCTATACAATGTATCTCAGAGAAGACGAGTGACATGCAAAGATAATCCGTAGGGGACTGCAATCTGCATTATTTTGTACTAGATAGCTGCCTTTACTGCTATAACTTCTGCAAACAACGCGTCAAATACGTGTCTGACTTGATAAAAAGATGAGGCTCGTTTCAAGCTTGAAACAGGTCTAAAGCATGGACTTAGCAAGAGACTAACACTAAGAACTTATTATGGCTCAACCGTAACTTTTTTGAACACTATGTAATAAAGCCGTAGACATGACTTAATACAGGTTGCTATGGAGAAAACAGTATAAACGCTTACAAGGCAGCAGGCTTAGCAAGCTCTCCAGCCTTATTGAGATGTAGGAAATCTAGAGGAAGCAAAGATCTATAATTATTTTGTTTGTAATTGATTTTACTTGTATAAGATTCTAGACACAGAAATTTGCGAGGGATTGGAAGCTAGAAAAACTTCTCCCAATCGCTACTAGCTAAGGGTTATGCCAGCAAATTTCTAGGACAGATTCCAGTTTATTTATTAACTATTATGGAAGGGAAAAAAAAAGTTTGACCACGTGCACAATTAAGTTGAGAACTTCAGATCAATTATCCCGTTCTTGGAAAAAAAAAATCAAGGAAAGTAGCAGCAAAAGGTCCACCTAGTGCACTCACACTCCTAACCAGATACAAGACATGAGCAACTGTAGTGACAATATTGGATTTCCATATTTTCTTCTCTGATAAAGTTCTAATCATCAATAATCATCCAAAAACCAGGTGTAACTAAACATAATAAGTATAGATCAAATTCACTTACTCCAGTCTTTTAAGCATTTGCGGTAGTACGCCAAGACCAGAGCACAAGACAATCATTGGTATCGAAGTAACAGCTTCAACTCTAACCTCTTCGGCTTCATCATGAAGAGCCAAATCTAAGATTTCAAGAAGACTCTCAGATTTTAATGCAAAACCAATCTTGGAGAGAACTTGAACAGATAGACATTTTGTCTTCCATATAGGATCAGCTTCAGTCAATGCAAGTGGTTTCCATGGAAGCATTAACATCACACTAAGATCTGCATTGACATCCATAGTTTTGAAAAGGATATTCTCCCGGGGATGGGAACCTGCACAGAAATTAGAAGCTTGACGCCATACATGACAATAACAGAAGAAAGCAAAGACGATAAATCAAGATTACAGTAATGAAGTCTTAGCATGCATCCCTAACTCTAAACATCTGTACCTCTCAAGTGTTATTCTTATTCTTTCTCTTTAGGGTTTATGGACCTGGAGATAAACTCTTAATTCAATAAACTCTTACCAATGATCTACTACTTGTAAGCAGATACACCTTCTTGCTTTAGCATTTGTTTCTATCTCAAGAAGAGAAATGTGATATACTAAGCCATTAGATAAAGGTGCAAGGGAGATTTTGATGTTTACATGTATCACTAATAGTTGATTCAGGGTCGGGAACGAGAACAAAAAATACGAGGTTTGTAATCTTACTTTGCAAAAGCAATATGCTATGAACTGCTTCCAGATAGATGGCCAAATCAAATGTGATTGAACTGCTCTGCTTTGCCTGCAAGACACCATTCGCAAATTACTGAAACACATGGGAAATCTGAAATCGTAATAGATTCCAAAGTTTAACACATACCTGCTCAGATATCCAAGGCATCCACTCAGACACTTGACTAAAAATGGTAAGCGCCAGACATGTTTCTGGGTACTTAGAAAAGATAATGCACAGCATGCTAAGAGCAGCCACTGCAATTTGGGGTGTTAATGTGGATCCGTTGATTCCACTTGGTTTTAGTAAACCAATAAATGAAAGAAGTGATTCTCGCATTGAACCCGCATGCTCGTTGTCCTGCTCGTATTTAATTTTACAATCAAGCCCCACATGAGCATTAATGTTAGGTAGCAACATTTCTTCCTCTACTTTTTGGCGCTTATTTTGTAGTATATCCAAGTTCTGAACTGGTCTCTTGTCTCTGACTTTTGAGCTCTGGTTTCTTTTGTCGCTTCCAGTTGAGACACCGACATTTCCATTTTCCGCATATACGTCACCAACAAAATTAGGACCAAGTATATCTATGGCGGAGCGAAGGCAATCCATCAACGGCAAGCAAGGTTTTGGAGAGTACATCATATTAACAAGAATTTCGGGTTTCCAGATATGCACAGGGCAAGTTTTAGATATTCGAACATATGCACTGCACATAGCAACCTGATTTTTTTTTTAGTTTACAGTGAATACCATGTAATGAAGGTAAATTTGTTATCTAGGTTAATCAGAGAGTTTCCCAGCATATTCACCTTAAGCTCAAGGCTATCTGTGTTTTTCAATGATTCTTGGAATACATTGACTAAATCTCCAGCTGTAAGCTCAACCACGTCATCTGGACAGCTCGGATACAGTACACTAAGGCAAGCACCCATGCAGGAATCGTAGGCGGTGTTTCTGAAACATAAGCCCATTAGTGGTGTATGTATTCAGTTTCAGGGGCAGTGGTAGGGTTAGAGAGAGAGAGAGAGAGCTGTTTATGAGCATAAGTTAAATTCTTTTATTGGTAATATCATCAGAATTTAAATGGAATTAGCAAGAAGTACCAGAAGAAAATACCTGAAAGTTGGATGTTCTTTTACACTGTGACCTAATATGGACAAGATCGAGCGAACAAGATTTTCCACCGGAACAACTTCAGCATCAACTACAGTTGCTATCACACGTGCAAAGTCGAAACATGCCTATCATAAAATGTAACCTATCAGAAATGAGCAATAAGTTGGTAAATAAACAGAAGACTGTATGTCCTACTTTAATTTAACATGCTACTCACCATATGCAAATCAGCATCTCCATGGCACAAAAGAGCACACGCCGCGGACATAAATGATGCATTGATAAGTCCTTCCACATACAGAGTTCCTTCAGTCAGACATTTACTGATAATCTTAAGGGTCCGAGTGGCTAACGTCTGCC
Source organism: Papaver nudicaule (assembly GCA_023529015.1). Taxonomy (NCBI): domain Eukaryota; kingdom Viridiplantae; phylum Streptophyta; class Magnoliopsida; order Ranunculales; family Papaveraceae; genus Papaver; species Papaver nudicaule. The sequence goes on from JAJJMA010343096.1 coordinate 12,016, forward strand.
ACCTCTGGTTGTCTGAGAGATCAATCAAGATTCCAAGGCCATCCGTGGGTCTGAAACATGCTGGAAGATCACCAAGAGGGGCTGGACTATTGGATATTCCAGCAAATGACATATGAAAGCACTTTAAGGATACCACAGGGGACATTGTGGTAGTGGAGCTATCTGTGAATATTGATGCTACATATAGGAGATCTGCAAACAAGGAATCAGTGGCTTATTACACAGCTTTAATCAGTGAAAATCTGAGCTACAGAAGGCATATCACTACAAGAATTGAAAGAAAAAAACTACATAAAGAGTACAAATAGTATAGAAACACAAACGTTTAAGCAATACATACTAGAACTTGTGCACGTGCTGCACAGATTTGAGATTAGTTCTAGTCTCCGAATTGAATACCCAATTAAATGCATTAAGTAGATCACCAGGGGAACACAGGTTTCTTTATATTATTCAGGAAAGACTACTATTTGCTCTGATGTGAAACATCTGCGCAGTGAAAGACATAACACTTAGAACACGACTGGTACGCAGAAATGAAGTCCATCTAAACGAATTACTAGGTACTTATATCAAACAGTGGAAATGAATCCAACATCCATTCCTAGGTAAACCAATTTCAGACGAAAGACTAATTGCTCTAGTACATTCAATTACTTTAACAAGACATGCTATAAGCGAATTAGTGTTCCTTAAAATAAAGAAACACATTCATGTACTGTACACAATATACATGA
>JAJJMA010343132.1:0-11105 GCA_023529015.1 Papaver nudicaule
TATATTTCCCCTTAAATCGACCATATTTATCAAATTCAATCACATGTTTCTTGCCATCCCATTTCTTAAACAGTTTCAACATTCTTGTGATTCCTCAAACCTCCTTCTTCTCAGTCCTTGCTGTATTATCTGGATCCTTAGTGCCTTGAGGTGACTTCTCTACAGCTTCAGTGGTATCATCATCACTTTCAACATATTCATCGGAAGATTCAGAACCGCTGCTATTGGAATCACCATCCAGAACACCTTCATGTTCATCAGCAGATTCATCAGAATCTTCGACACTTTCGGTCTCGAAGGGATCAATGCAAAAGTCTGACTCTTCACTCGAATTCTCAGATGACGTCATATCAGAATCTTCATACGGCAAAATTTATTCATCATTAACTACTTCCAATTGCAAGTTCAATACCTTAACTACTTCCAATTGCAAGTTCAATACCAGGGTGCAATAAATCATAAGCACTAAACAAATTAGACATGGTGCAGAACCTTAACTTTGAGAAAAGGTGAAATATACCAATCCTTGGACACCTCCTACTGCAGCAAATCCAGCACTAGCAGCTTCTTGATAAGTTCCACAGCACCAGCAGCTTCTTGCCTGTCGAATCCAGATTAGACCAACCAGAATTTCAACAAGAATTTCAACCAGAAAATAACTTCTATTAACCAAAAACCAACAAAACCCAAGGATTTCAACTGACCTAAGCAAATCTATAAACCCCTTTTTATGTTGCTAGAAAGAGAACCCAATGACATATTCAGCTTGTATGACATATTCATTGTAAAAAGACATTACAAAGAAAAGCAAAAAGAAATTACAAGGAAAAGCAAGTTGAGAAGCAAATCCTATTCAAAACCAACTGACCTAAATCAACTTAAATTAAAATTAGGGTTTCAAAATCAAAATTCATTGTAAGAAAGAATTGGGGAATTTTTTTGACCTAAATCAACTTAAAATCAAAATTCAAAGAGTCAAAATTAGGTTTATACCTTAGTTAGGTGAATCTGTGGATTTTCCTCATGATTTGAGGCTCTCTTTATAGTTAAGGAAAATAAATAATTCATCCAAGCGGGAAAAATCGCGCCCAAAGTTAAATAACTCTCTGAAACAATTAATCCCGCTCAAATGAATCATCAATTTTGCTTTAGTTCTTCGGATTCTTTGACTTTGTGATGTTGATGGAGGCGTTAATTGGTTTTGTTTTCTTCGACTGAACAAAATAGGTTGTTGATTTGTTTTCTTTCGACTGAACAAAACAGGTTAGTTGAGAGAAAGAACTAGTATATAGTGTAGCAGGGTGCAAGATAACAGGTTTGTAAGATTGGCTTTATTGGTTGGCGATTGATCTTTCACCGTTGAATACAGAGTGCAAGATAACAGGTTCGTAATTGCATACAGTTTGATGTTTTGTAAAACATAATAACAAAGTACCTAGTCAGATGTTAAAATGAGTCAGGCTGTCTGATTGGTGGGCTGAATCGCTTTCTGACTAACTTTAGTTTTCAGTTGTACAGTCAGATTTCAAAGTGAGTCAGGCTGTCTGGTTGGTGGGCTGAATCGCTTTCTGACTGACTTTAGTTTTCAGCTGGATAGTTAGATTTCAAACTGAGTCAGGCGGTCTGAGAGAGGGGCTGAATACAGGTGAAGTTATGAGTGATTTGATGGTTCAGTCATGCCGGATAAAAAGGAGAAGTTATCAGTGAGTTGCTCATGCCGGTAAAAAAGGAAAATGCTCGATTCATGCCGGTAAAAAAGGACAACGTGTAACCTTAATCTGTTGACATTGAATAAATCAGGTAAATGCTGATAATAATAGTCAGTTTTTGAGTCAGTTTACGTCAGTTTTCAGACGGTTTTGTAGTCTGAATTCAAAGTGTGTGCATGCAATAGTTAAAGCAAAATGGAAATTCTAGAATAAAATTGCACTATATAAAGACTGATGTTGAGTAGAAGAATTATACTCAAAACCATCACAAAATTTCATTCCAAGAATTCAGAATCAAGATGGAAAGAATTCAAGAGAAATACAAACATCACAGACTTGAATCACATGAAAACATGAGAAAGATGGAAACAATTCAAGAGGAAAACCAGTATCACCAAAATGCATTACAAGAAAACAGAATCAAGATGGAAAGAATTCAGAAGGAAAACAACTTTCACAAAGTAATGTCAAAGCTGTATGAAGTTCAACTGGAAGAGGCAAAGAACCCAACTGCTAAATTTCATCCACTCCAAGAAACAACACTGATTGGGAAAATGTGGAAGCATCGTGTTGGCCTTGAAGTATTTCGAGTCCCGCTTGATCCAGATGATCCGTCAATCAATTCGGTCGATGAAATTGAATCTGGATTCATCCAAACTCTTAAAGAAAATTGCGATAGCATTCTCGACCCAAACAACAGCTTTTGTCGAGATATGCATATCTTGTTGGATCGTGAACCTGGAGATAAGGAGGAGGAAGTTCAGTCGCGTTACATTCCACTCGTCGACTTAACGGATGAGTGGAATGAAACAGGTAAGAAAGATGAAGGTCAAACAAGCAAGGCAGATTTAGGAAAGGGCAAGGGGAAAGAGAAGATGTAATGAAGTTTCTACGTTTTCTAGCTTAGTTTCAATGTTTTCTGTTCATGCATGTTTTCTAATTTCTAGCAAAGTTTCTCTGTTTTCTAGCTTTATGTTTTCTATGTAATAAAGTTTCAAGTTTCTCTGTTTGTAATGAAGTTTCTATGTAATGAAGTTTGTTTTCATCTACACCAATCCATATTAAAAGAACAGCTACAGTGTAAAACCATAGCTAAAGGGCTATGGACATGGTTTTTGAGAAACAAAAACCATAGCTAAAATGTGTCCTATGTGAGTTTTTTAAATGAACTTACAGTGAGAATCAAAAAAGCATTTCTGAAATTCAGATATGAATACTTGACAAAAACATTCTGCTTGGTTTTGGCTCACAGTGAGAATCAAAAAAACATCAGAAACGACGCATTACAAGAAGCATATCTGACTTTCTAGTTTACATACTTGCCAACAGCAACTTATGTTTCACCTAAGTTATTCTGATGATACTTATTCATGTGTTGTTCCAATCATCGAATTCTTAACTCATGCTTTCAAATTGGGGTGAAAACTATCGAAATCGAGTAAGAGGAAATACACCAACATACCTGGAGGAACCCCAATGATAAGAAATCAAAGAGGCAGAGTCTGTTGTTTTGGCTTGCGTATAAACAAACCCTGACAGTCATTTCGGAAGTAATCATCTCGGGATTCTTTACCCAAGTCTTGTGAGCTACACCAGGCAAGATATTATCATTCCGATGAAAAATAACTGTACTAAATTCGTCGTCGTTGCCATCATCATATGCATCTCTATAATTTCTTGGAGGTGTTCCAAAAACAATAGACAGTTGCTTATTTAGCTGGTCTCTTACAGAGAATACCTGCTTAGCTTGTGATGCTAAAATGAAAGAATCGTTCTTGTGTCCCAACTTACAGAGATCAGCCATCGTGTAGCCAAGATTATCTCTTTTGACCCCACATTTATTGTCAACCCAATCACACTTGAAAAGAGGAATTTTCTTATATAGTAATCCAACTCCCAAATCTCTTGTAAAACACCGTAATAAGAAGCTTGACCATATGTTACACCATCATCTCTAGAAATGTGCATGTCATCTGCCTCGACGCTAACGCCGATATTTTGGTGAATTCTACCTTCGCGTGCTTTCGTGCGAAACAGGTATCCATTGATGAGATACACATCGTATTTTCTGTCCTCGTAATGTGGGCCATGTGCTATCCACCTTAAGTTCTGTGAGACACTTTCTTTACAGACTCCCAACTTTGCCTCGACCTGAAAGTCATTACAAGGATGAGTTTTCACTTGAAGCAATATAACTTAGCAAACATAATATTTTTTCTACAAACTCTTACCTCCTTGCGTCACCATTCGGCAAAGGTATTAGTGTGTTCTTTCTCCAACCATGCTTGCCTTTTGCCAGGATTTTCTTTTTTCAAATGGAGCTTGTGTTGACTGGCAGTACATTGAAGAATGTTAAATTGTGTACAAAAAAAGTAAATAAATGCAAACTAAAGAAAAGTGTTACTCACTCGATATAAGGCTCAATTTCAGGCGTATTCTGCATTACGTAGATATGTGATTGCGACATCTGTTCAGGACTAACTGCACATAGGTATCCATATGATAGTGGTTTTCCCTCCGTAATAGTTTCGGAATCTTCGCCCGTGTGAGATGTATTGTGTCTGTCAGGTGGAATACCAATTGTCTTCATGCTTCTTAGGTGCTCACTATAGATCTCAATTGTCTCTTCTGCAATATTCTCTTCAGCAATGCATCCACAAGTTTATTTTTGTTTCGCACATGCTTTTTAATAACTTTCATACACCTTTCGAATGGATACATCCATCGAAAACATACTGGACCACATAATTTCACTTCTCTGGCAAGATGCACAGTTAAATGAATCATGATGTCAAAAAATGATGGAAGAAAGTACTTCTCTATTAAGCATAACGTCACACAGAGATCCTCCTGCAGCTTATCTATCTCTTCCACATTGATTTCTTTGGCGGATATTGACCTGTAGAAGAAACATAACCTGATAATAGCATATCTCACAGGTTTGGGCATAATTGATCGAATCACAATGGGCAAAAATTGTTGCATAAGCATGTGATAGTCGTGTGATTTAAGTCCGATCAGCTTACGCTCTTTTCGATTCACAAGGGTGGCAAAATTTGAACAATAACCTTCTGGAACCCTTATCTCGGATAATGTCTCGAAGAACTTATCTTTTTCTTCCTTGGTTAATGTATAACATGCTGCGGGAAGAGTTGTTCCTTTGTCACTTGTCTTAGGTACCAACTCCGGTCTTATCCCAAGATGCACCAAATCCAATCTGGCATCTAATCCATCTTTCGTATGCCCATTGTGCAGCAATGTTCCAACGAGACTCTAACCCACATTCTTTTCGACATGCATAAAATCTAGGCAATGCTGGACAAGGTTATGTCTCCAATATCGAAGGCGTAGTTGCCATATGTTGCATCTTTTCCAGTAAATGGTTTCACTGTCTTCCTCGTTTGACTTGCCCGCTTGCTTTGATGTTCTCTTGATGCGCTTCATCTTTCCACCTCTTCCGGGCGTAGCCTGCACGTATTCCGCTCGAGTATCCTGCCCTCCTTTTCCCTTTGATGTTTTCCTGGTGCCCTTTTTCTTTCCACCTTTTCTAGACATAGCCTGCGAGCAATCCACTTGAGTAACCTTCCCTCCCTTTCCCCATGAATTCTCTATACATTTTACCTCTTCGTATATTTCTTTGTCGTTCATCGGTTCTGGAGCCGTGCACCACTCTTGTTCTCCATTAAACGCCTTCTTCCGGCTTCTGAATGGATGATCATCTGGTAGAAATCTTCTATGACCACCATAACTCTGTTTGCTTGAGAAAGGAAGTCGGATACAGTGAGTTTTTCTCCGACACACCACACAGCCTTCGTATCCGGAGTAAGGGCAACCGGATAGCGTACCAAGAGCCGGGTAATCGTTTATTGTCCATAATACAACTGCACGCAGAGTAAACATTTCTTGCAAATATGCATCCCATGTTCTGATTCCCTTTTCGAATAAGAGCTGAAGATCCTCAATTAAAACTTCTAAATAGACATCGATGTTATTACCAGGCATACCATCTATAAGTAATGATAACATGATGAATTTTCTTTTCATACAAATCCACGGTGGAAGGTTGTAGATCACAACTAAAACAGGCCACACACTGTGAGCTTTGGTGCCTTTGTTTACATCTACACCATCAGCTGAAACAGCTAGCCGCAGATTTCTTGGATCACTAGCAATTTCTGGGAACTTGTCATCTATCACTCTCCATGCTGGTGAGTCTGCCGGATGCCGCACTACACCGTCTTTTTTTCTATTGGTATGGTGCCATATAATATCTTTCGATGTTGGCTTTGATTGAAACAACCGCTGGAATCTTGGAATGATGGGAAGTACCACAATACCTTTGCAGGAACACCCTCATACACTTTTCCTTGCTTGTCAACTTTCCATCTCGATGCCTTGCAATGAGGACACACTTTTTCATCCTTGTACATGCCCCTATAAAGAATGCAGTCATTTATACAAGCATGTATTTTTGTGTATCCTTAACCCATTGATTTCAATATTTTCTTAGCCTCGTAGGTATTTTTCACCATTACATTACCTTCTTCAAGGAGCATTTTCTTTATCAAAGGTAATAGTTCATCAAAGAACATGTCGGATGCTCCGTGCTTGCTCTTCAAGTTGAACAGCTGAACAATTGCAGATAGCTTTGTAAAGTTTGGAGATCCTTCGTATAGGGGCTTTTCCGCATCTTCAAGTATCTTTTTAAACTTCTCAGGGTCATCTGCGAAACTTTCTGCGGCTTCAACCATTTCTATAGTGTCTGGGCCATCAGTGGGAATTCCCATTTCAAAATCTTCAGACTCTGGGGACTGACCATTGTCGACGTCAACATGCCTACTACTACTTGCCTCATCCTTTTCCCCATGCTTAGTCCAGTTAGTATAGGTTGGATCAAATCCCTTGGAGAATAAGTGATCATCTACCTCGCCAATTGGACTTGCGAAGTGGTTTAAGCAACATTTACATGGACATGGCATTAAAAATTCCTCATATGTCTCGTCCTCCTCCTTCAGATGGTTGAAAGCAAACTGCAGAAATGCTGCGACTCCGTCTTGATAAGATTTGACGTTCTAGGGGTTGTCATCCAAGATTTGTCCATTCTGAAATACATAAATGCAAACATGTCAGCAACTGTTTCATGTGTAGCATAAGAAATCCACTTCAAATTTACAAAACCCATAACAAAGATACTCTACAAAATTCACCAGATTTCAAATTTTAACCTAGAACAAGAATGCTCTTTTTTCGTCAACACATAGCATCTTAACTCAATGCTGTGTTGAATTAGCATCTTAACCCATATCAACTTTCTCTGTGTTGAATTAGCATCTTAATCCTAAATCAGGTGAGTAGAAGAAAATTGAAAAAAAAAATGGAGGAATTGGACTTAATCATTTCAAACACAAATCAAGTTAACATGATAAAATTAGAGAGTTAAAACTTTTATACCTTAGTAAGATAAGATGTAGTTGAACTCTGATTCTTTTAGACCTAAATCAACCTCAGATCTTCTTTTGTGTTCAATTGAAAGACAAACAGAAAATCTACAAAAATCATCTGAGCTATACCTGTTGGTTCTTCAATTGAACACCGAGAGATGTAAGATAACAGGTTTGTAAATCTGAACTCGATTTTTCCGAAGAGATGTAAGGTTTGAATTCTGAGTTGAAAGTTTTTTTTTTTTTTTTTTTTTTTTTTTTTGGAATGGAAATAAATTTGGATCCGTTGTTTTGTAATAAATTCCTTGTTGCTGGGAATTACATAGTGCAGCAGGTGTAAGATAACAGGTATGTAAGATTGTCTTTATTGGGTAGTTTTCGATCATCCACCGTTAAAGTTAGTAATCACATCAAAATTGATGTATTGTCAAACAACGAAATAATTTTTTATATACAAAAACAAAAAACAAAAAATTATTTTTCTTAGTTGTTTTTTTTATCAGAAAAAAAAGAAAATACAGACGGATTAAACCGCCCCACCAGGATGCGCCCCACCATTTCAGCTATTTTCCAGCCAAATTCCGGTTGTTTTTCCTGTCATACAACCACTGTTTAACCTGCAATTTTCCACAACTCCAAATACCTGTGGAGCATGCTAACATACCCAGAATGCTGTTCAATTCTTTCGTTCAACACAACCCTGCATTTAACTCATTCATAATTCATTCAAATCATTCATAAATCATTCAACTCATGTATTCAATCCAAATTTCATTCATTCAACCTAAAGTGTGACAACCAATTGGGTTTGCTACACAAAATATTTTCACTGCAAAAAAGTGTGAACTACACAAAATATTTTCACTGCAAGAAGGGTTAAGAGTATTTCTTCATATTTACTATCCTCTGCACAACTCCAAAAAACAGCACGCTCATTCTGTCAACACAACTGGCGGTCCAAGGCCCAAACTGGATGAAGCACATATCCACCAACTCCAACAGCTCCGAAGTTGACTATGCTCGAAGGGTTTGCTTTTACAAGTTTTTCTTCAGGGATGAGAATCTTGTCGAGCTTCACCTTAACAAGATGACTAGGTACAACTACCCCATGGCACATTTTCCAGGCTCACCAAGAATGATTCTACCATGGGAAATTGGTTTATTCTCCATGTTGATCAATGTACAACCCTCTTCATATCTAGTAAGACGGGCTAGCATTGCTGCATAACGATCCGCTTTGCTGATTTCAGCTGAACTTGTCATAGTAAGTTGAACATTGGTGGTCTGCGGTTCTTTGATCTCTTCTTGTTTTTTCTTAAACATATCCTGTAGTTCAAGTATATATGTGAAAATATACTGAGTTCCATTTTCTTTAGTTATATAAGATTTTGAATTAAAATAAAGTAAGCTCACTCACAAGATATGGCTGCGCGCTAGGTAAAATTTCCCCATCCCCTGTTGAATGTGCTTTCACCCACATATCTTTGAGTGTGATCTCTTTATCAGGATTCTTCTTCACCTAAATTTGCAAATATACATTAATAGGGGTCCCATAAGGTTTCACCTAAATTTACACATCATAGTCAAATATACTCACCAATTCAGCTTTCACCATAGCATAAGGTTTGCGACCAGCGGTGTGAGTGTATTCATATGCTGCTCTTCTCTTCTTCATGACAACTCTTCTATCCTGAACAACTTTGTTGTTTTCATTCTTACAAAATTGTATCCAGTCCTCTCTTAAAACCCTTGGTGGAGTGATTGCAATCCTTTCTTCATGAGTATGAATCTTATCATAGTACTTCTCTCGTAGCTCAGATTTCTTTCTCCTCCATGGACCAGACATCTGGTTGATAGCCTTGGATGCCTCAGGTAGATCATAAGCTGCCTGGAAAGACGGGACCAAAATAAAGTTTACTACGTACTCAACAGAAATAAGGGTAAAAAAATAGGTAAGTTATGTACCTTAAGCTCTTTCCAAACAATTTCCTTGTACTTGTCAGGCACAATAGACCAATCAGGGTACGAAATAGGTATTATACTACGCACCAACCAACCCTTCAACTGACCAAGAGTACAGCAGTTGGCGGAAACTGCATTTCCACCCTCGTCCACCTCCACTGGTTCTGCCATGATCACCTATAAAATATCAAACATGAGAAACAATACCAATGTCTTGGTACTGATTGTCTATTTTAGGTACCAACATAGAATCTAACCCCCTTCTATTCAACATGAATGAAACTCAATCTAAGCAAAATAATCTCAGTGCGTAAAACAACCAAATTGAATACTTGTTGTGATTCAGGCAATCCTACATAACAGTTGATGAAGATAACAAAGAGTAAAACTCATATCCACACAGAACTAGTAGTTCTGAACTATACACAAAATAACCAGCAAAGGATTGAAAATCCAACGCCTAATAGGTGCAACGCCTAATATCCATAACCCATTTACCTTACATTTCAATATAATCAAACAATCAGATAAATTAAACCCTAATTCAATTTCAGAATCAGAGATACTCACTAAACCGAAATACAACAGCAGATGATAAATTAAAGCAGATGAAAATCAGCAGTAACACCTACATAAACAACAAACCATTAATAACAATGTTAAAATGAAAACCAAACCGTAATCGCAGATGAAATTAAACCCTAGACCCTAAAAAATCAATTACAGTTACACGATGTTAAAATGAAAACCATACCCTAATATCTTCTCGTCTCTTCTCTTCTCCTTCTGTAACCCTAAAACGAAAGAGAAGAAATGCAGATGAAATCTTCTCGTCTCTTCTCCTTCTGTAACTTCTGAAATCTCCTTCAAATGCAAAGAGAAAGAGAAAGAAAATAAAATGAGGTCAAACAGTTCGATCATGGTCATGGGTCATGGTCTCGGTTGACTGGGTGCGAATAAAATCATGGTTTTAATAGGTCAAACAATTGGGTGTGCAAAATAAATTTGCAACACCATGTTGCAAAGTGTAACACAATGATACAATTTGCAACACCGTGTTGCAAGCTGTAACACAATGATACAATTTGCAACACCGTGTTGCAAGTTGTAACACCATGATACAATTTGCAACACCCTGGTGCCATTTTGATGTTTTTTGTTGCGAAACGCAAAATTGGGTGTAGTGAAGATCGTATGTCGTTCAACCATGATCGAAGCTCGAATCGACACCTGAGCTCCATATTTACTACTCCCTCCGTTCCACTTTACTTGCTATATTAGGGATTTACACAAATATTAAGAAAATAGATAGAGAATAATTTTTTACCACAAATACCCCAAATCAATATTTATTTTCCTAGATTATAGTCTGCCTAGTTTTTAGTACAATTGATTTTTGTTTAGGAAAATAAATAAAATCAGAATGGTTTAGGAGTATTTATTAAGAGTGGGTTAAGGATATTTATTAAGAGTGGGTTTTGGAAGTTGTATATACACAATTCTCTAAACTATGCCTGATTCCTAGAAAGGGATATATTAGGAAAAAAAAATGGAAAAATAACAACTATAGCAAGTATTTTGGAACATAAAAAAACCCCTAATATAGCAAGTAAAGTGGAACGGAGGGAGTAGTTTCCATGATGGATTCTGCTAAATTTGGAGTTAGAACTCACTCGGAGCTTCGAGATTGATAGTTTGTATGACGTTCGACCACATTTGAAGCTCGAATCGACACCTGAGCTCCATGTTTACCAGTTTCCATGATGGATTCTGCTAAATTTGGAGTTAGAACTCACTCAGAGCTTCGAGATTGATAGTTTGTATGTCTTTCTACCAAAATTGAAGTTTGAGTCGACACCTGAGCTCCATGTTTAACAGTTTCCATGATGGATTCTTCGATCGGAACACTAAACCTAACAATACCTTGCTTAAAACTTCCTCTGACAAGTCGAATTCTTCGATCGAAACACTAAACCTAACGATATCTTGCTTA
>JAJJMA010343139.1:0-11000 GCA_023529015.1 Papaver nudicaule
GAGACCTTAGAGATGATTCTTGCCGTCGTAGCTGATGCAGAGAGAAAACAAGTGACCGAACAAGCTGTGAGGCTTTGGTTGCAAAGGCTTAGAGATGATTCTTGCCGTCGACTTCACATCTTCTCTGAACACCCAAACCATCCTGAAACTGTTGAAAAAGAAATGCCACAATTTTCTAGTTTCTTCACAGTGCATGAAAAGATGAGAGTTTGATTCAGCAGTTGTTTTGCACAGCAGGCAACCATTGACCACAATGGAGTTTCTAAGAAAATCTTGTGTAGGCGCAGCCCTGTAACAGAGTTTCCATGCAAAAAAAGAGACCTTTTAAGGTATTCTTGGGTTTCAAATTCTTTTGCAAGGAAACAATAAGAAACCTGCATCTTCAATTGGTTCATAACAAGATTTAACTGAAAATGTATTACCAGGGTTCCATGATAAGTAATCATCCCCATTTTCAGCTAAGATTGGGATATTTATATGCTGCAATAAGTTTGCAACTAATTCCACCTCCTTCATTCTTAGTATTCTGCTAAAATTAAAATTTCATGCAGGGTAACCATCAGTGAAAGCTAACATATCTCTGATAGTAGCAGATTTGTTACCCGATAGCTTGTATAGAGTTGGAAATTGAGTTGTCAGTGACTGAAAACCACTCCATATGTCATGCCAAAAGTGAGCTCTACCACCATTCATAAGCTGCATAGTTATATTCTGAACAATTATACTTTTTGAGTTGAGAATGCCTGCCCAAAGGCTTTTTTCCCACTGCAATTGAGCTATCATTTGGAAGCAAAGCATTCTCATTACCTCCAAATTTTTGTTGAATGACAACTCTCCACAAGGCATTCTTCTCTTTCCCATATCTCCAACTCCATTTAGCATGAAGAGCTTTATTCATAAGCCTCAATTTTTTGACACCTACACCAACTCTTTTCTTTGGTAAGCTCACTTTCTTCCAACCAACCCAGCCTCTCTTCTTCTTGGCATTTGTAGAACCCCAAAGAAATTTTCTCATAATGCTTACCATTTCCTCTTCTACAGAAACTGGCATTTGAAAAAGAGTAAGATAGTAAATTGGGAGACTGAAGTGAACACTATGAATTTGAACGAAGATTTACATAAATCGACACCAACAAATATTCACTCTTATTAATATTTTTTCTAATCTCATCAATTTTGCTTAGGGAGTTACATAAGTCGATACTACTAAAGATTCACCTGATTCTAGAACTCGTTTGAACTCATTGAAGAAACGTATATGTAAGTCTATTCCAATAAAAATCTATTTGTCTTAATAATTTTGCTCTTACTAGATACATTTGGTGGTTAGATAAGTCGAACCCAACACAAATACATTTGTCACCATAAATCATCGAATCTCATCAGATATGCTTAGGAATTTACTTAAATCAACACAAACAAATATTCACTCGTCATTATATTTTGTCGAATCTCAGCAGTTTTGCTTCGGGATATACACAAGTCGATACAACTAAAGATTCATCCGACTATAGGTCTCTTTTGATCTCATTGAAGAAAAGTATATAAGTCGATTTCAATAAAAATCCATTTGTCTTGATAATTTTTCTTTTACATACACTTGGTGATTCAGATAAGTCGAATCCAACATAAATTTATTTGTCACCATAAATCACCGAATCTCATCGGATATGCTTAGGAATTTACTTAAATCAACACCAACAAATATTCACTCGTCATTATATTTTGTTGAATCTCATCAGTTTTGCTTCGGGATTTACATAAGTCAATACAACTAAAGATTCATCCGACTCGAGAACTCGTTTGATATCATCGAATAAAAGTATGTAAGTCGATTCCAATAAAAATCCATTTGTCTTAATAATTTTGCTCTTACTGGATACGCTTGGTGGTTCAGATAAGTCGAGTCCAACACAAATTTATTTGTCACCATAAATCATCGAATCTCATCGGATATGCTCAGGAATTTATTTACTTAAATCAACACCAACAAATGTTCACTCGTCATATATTTTGTCGAATCTCATCAGTTTTGCTCCGGGAGTTATATATAAGTCGATACTACTAAAGATTCATCCGACTCTAGGTCTCTCTTGATATCTTTGGAAGAAAAGTATGTAAGTCGATTCCACTAAAAAACTATTTGTCTTCATAATTTTGCCTTTACTAGCTAGATACCTTTACTAGCTAGATACACTTGGTGGTTCAGATAAGTTGAATCCAAGACAAATTCATTTGTCACCATATAAATCTTACGTCTAATCTCATCGGATATGCTCAAGAATTTATATTAATCGACACCAAAAAATATTCAGTCGTCTATTTGTCTTGTCGAATCTCGTCTATTTTAGTTCTGGAGTTACATAAGTCGATACTAATAAAGATTCATGTGCCTCTACAACTCGTATTTCAACTAGAACCTAAATGTATTGATTTTCCCATAGTTTGCTCAATGATCACCTCTTTGATTTTGTCAGATTCTTCTTCGGAACCCTAAGTCTACCAGTATTGTTCATATTTTGCTCATTTAACTCTTAAATTATATCAAATTCTTCACCAGAACCTTCAATCTACCAATGTTATTCATATTTAGCTCAATAACCTCTTGAATTATCTCAGATTTTTTTGAGTGATGTACAACCTAAAGTCGATAAAAATATATCAATTTATTGAATTTATATATTAATTGTATTTTCTTTGTATAGAGGTCCGTTTGATATTAATTAAACTGAATGCAGGAGTTCGTTTTAGCACGAATAGAAACACACAAGAAACACACAACAAACACACAATCCCGTGTGAGAATCCAAAGTGAATATACACCGTCGATAAATTTGCACAATCCGTAATGAACCTTTCCTATCCACCGTCCAAAAAAATCTATACAAAAGCCTAGGGTTCTCTCTCTCTTCCCTTCATTTTCGTTTCTTTTTTTTCTCTTTCTCCTTTCTTTTGTTTCTTCTCTCAAACCCTCTGCCGCCGCTTCTAGTTCTCAAACTTTCAAGTGAATAATATATTGAAGAGAACTAATTGAATCGATTGATTAGATCTAATCGATATATACAAGGGTTCATCAGAAAAGAAGAAGAATATCAATCTACTCTTTCTAGCATTTTTCTGTTGCATTACAATTATTCTTCATTTTTGTTTAGTTTGGGTATTTTTAGTTATTAACATAGATCTGCTATGTATTTACCAGTTTTCGGTTTGAAAAATAGCATAGAAAATCACTAATAAGAATATAGTTATTTTTGGGAATTTTGGATTTAGTAATTGAAAATTTGGGATCTTTTTGTTTGTGAAATAATCGGTGCGAAGATCCACAATGAAGGTGAGAAGGGAAACCCTGTATTCAATTCTTTCCTTCGATTTTCTTTTCTTGTTTGAATTTTGTGGTATTGGATCATGATTTGGGATTGGGGTGTTTGAATTGTAGGTGGGTAAAGGTAGTTCCAAGTTATGATGCATAGGGTGAGGACGGTGAAATAGATCTGCAGTGTTAGGATGGAGGAACCGGATCGGGTCTATCATCTATTCCAAAATTGAAGCTACGAAAAGATTGATTAAAGAAAAATCTGAACCTGTGCAAGTGTTCGATGAATCAACTACTAGGTCTCCAATTTTTTATGGCCGGCAATTGAAAACAAGTGTTCGGGTACTACTAGTTGATTTAATTGAATTGGGAATTCAGTTCGATTTTTCGTGTTGTTGAATTTGATTTGTTAAAATTATGTTTGGTTTTGCAGGTACTTTGGGGAGAATCAAGTATGATTGAAGCCGAAATATTGCTCCTAGATGAAGCACTTCAAAGATCCAGCGAACTGAGATTTGGTCTTTTTTCTTAAAGGTTAGTTTTGTTCTGTAATCTCCATTTGGACTTCTGTAAAATGACATGTTCTTTACAAGTATTTGTTTGAATATGCAGGACCAATTTCATCATTTTTCGAAGGGAGAAACTATGAGAGGAATGATAGTACTCTATAGATCTGAAAACCAGATCTAAAATTGTAATTTTTAGGTTCAAGATTGAAGTTGTTGATGAAATTCTTGTTGCTTCAATGAATTTGTAATATTGTAATGAAATGATGTTGTAAGTTGAATCAAGTAATAATTTCGAATAATGAAAGTTGATCTTGATTTTGATTTCAATTGTCTGGATTGTAATTTCTGATTTAACTTCTATATTTGTATTCATTGGCCGGATTTGATTAGTAAGTATAGCAGCACGGCCAATTGTGCCTAGCAACCAGATATCATATGCAGATGCTTTAAATGTAGCCGCAGGACCTCTTTTGCTATGACTCAAAGCGGATTGGTTGGACCCGTTTTGCTAGTACAAAAAACGGAGTCGCTAGACCCCTTATGCTAAAACCAAAAATGGAGCCGCTGGACCTCTTTTGCTATGACCAAACATAGAGTGGCTGGACCCCTTGTGCTAGTACAAAATATGGAGTCGCAAGACCCCTTATGCTAGAACAGAAAATGGAACCGCTAGACCTCTCATGCTAGTACCAAAAATGGAGCCGCTGGACCTCTCATACTTCGAAACAAAATAGACTCGCTAGAAATGTATTGCTACCAAAGGGTATAGCCGCTGATGATTATTACAAGACATCTCTCGCGACTACATGATTACAGCCGCTGATGATTATAGCTAGATAGGTCTAGCGAGTACATGGTCGCTAGGGTCCTCTAGTAACCTGGTCTCTAGCTACAGCGGTGCGACTACAGATTTTACTCGCTAATGGTCTTTAGCGAGCAAAAAAGATCTCTTGCGACTATTTCGTGCTGGTGGCTAGAGACCCATTTTCTTGTAGTGATGCCTTGAAAGTTTGATATACGTGGTGCCAGAAAAAGTAATAATTGAAGCTGAATGTAATGTTGGTATTGAAGAGTTGGCAGACTTAAACATCCTTGAGAATCTTGTTATTTCGAATCTTGAGAATGTGAAAGATCCCATAGATGCTCAAAGTGCAAATTTGAAAGGAAAACATGATCTCCGGTTATTGATACTAGAGTGGTGGGACAAGCAGTCGTGCCATTTTCAAGTATTTGAAGCTCTCGAACCTCCCTCTGGTTTGAGGGAATTGTATATCCATAACTTCATGGGGTGTGACCTTCCCACATGGATGTGTGTGCCATCCGTTCTTCTGAATTTGGAAGAGTTGAGACTCATAAACTGCCAAGGAATTAAACAATTGCCGGCAGGTATTGGGCAGCTCCCACGTCTCAGGTCTCTGAAGCTTGTAGGATTGTCTTTGAAGAGTTTGGATATTGTCGGGTTTCCTTCCTTGCTTCGACTCTATCTTACAGATATGTTCCTTCTAGAAGAATTGAGTTATTCATATCCTTCTCTTCAGAATCTGTGGATCATTGGCTGCAAAAGATTGACTGAAATCTGTTCGTTTCCTTCTCTGTGGTATTTGGATTTAGAGAAGGTCGATTACAGGTTAGTATGCTCAGTTGGGAGAAGCCAGACATCTCTCACAAAACTATTTTTGAAGAATATTGAGGATTTTATTTACTTCCCAAAAAGCATACTCCAAAGCAATTGCAATCTTCAAATTCTGCAAATTAAAGAGTGCAGTCAGTTTGTCCTGCTTGTCCCAGATCTCTACAGTACTGCCTCTCTTCATACATTGGATTTGATTGATTGCCCAGATCTCAAGTTTCTTCCAGATCTACGAGGATGGACTTCTCTTCGGAAATTACTCATCTTCAATTGCCCACAAGTGAAGGAGTCTTTAACCTATGATCTCAAATCCCTCTCCTTTCTTCAAAACCTGCATGTTGATTTTATTTAAAGAGACGAACAGCAAGTCATCTAATCGGAGGAAATTCCAGCTGGTACCCTCTCTTTACTCATTGTACAATTTTGTGTCCTGGATATAGTGAAATTCCATTACATCGTTTCCTCCATCTTCCAATGTTTTTTAACAGGTGGTTTCAACTGATTTCATTTTATGCTTTTCTCTTCCTGTTTAGCTCGTAGGTGATCAGAGGCAGATAAAAGCAAGGCGATGTAGATTGGAATTGAGCTTTACCATTGAATTTCAGTTCCATCTGATTTCTTAAAGGACTGTGGGTTGATTTTATTCAAAGAGACGAGCGGAGATCCGTCTGCATATGAAGACAAGACTAATCTGATGAAGAATTAGCAGGTACTTCTAATTTCCTATTTCTGCATCTGTATATATGTGTTTGCAAGCATCTGCATATGAACAAAAGATTAATTTGATGAAGAATTATCAGGTACTTGTAATTTCCTATTTCCTTATCTGTATGCGTTTGCAAGCATTTGGCTTTTCTACCCATTCGCTCACTCTTAGGGTAATCTTATATGCTTTCCAAGTAAAGGAACCTAAAGTATAATCTGAAGTTGCTCTCCTTTCTGAAAGAATTGCATGTTATTTCAGTTTATTCAAAGAGACGAGCAGCAAACCATCTGATATATAGAACACTTTATTAATCAGAAAATTGTTTTTGATTTGATTTGGTTTTCTTCTACAGTTTAATACAGGTGATGAAATGGATACTATGGAAGCACCAATATCACCACTCAATCACCATCAAAAGTTCCTCATCCCAAAAGTCTTTCGGGAAAATTCATCTTCAAAAGTATCAAATGAGGTCACGCGAGAATAGGGTAAAATATTTGTTATGATATGTTATGATCTCAATGTTGTTTATGTTTCTGTTGTAAACTTTTATTACTGGAGTTCAAGTATTTGTTAAGAGTGACCTGGCCTCCATGAACCAGCCTCCTGAACCGGTGACAAAACGTTCTTGGTGGAAAAGATTGCGAGTGAAAGATCCCACTGAATCGAATTTGGTCCATGAATCTAAAAAATACTGAGAATTCTCGATCTCTCTCGATATGTCTCTCAATTCGAAGATCCAGGATTTGAATTGATGTCGTTTCATTGGTTCCTATTTCATTGATTCCTCCTCAAGATTTCATTTCGATGATCCCTGTTAAGCATCCATGTCTGAATGGTTAAAGCGCCCAACTCATAATTGGCAAATCCATAGGTTCAATTCCCTAAATTCTTACAACTTATTAATTACAGGAAAATTTGCTTCATGTATTTCCCTTATATTCTTTCCAAGATTTGCTATTAATTTTCCTTGCTTCTATTCTGTAGGTGTATGAACGGTTAAGGACAGACATAAAATCAAGGTGATGTAGATACGACCCGTGTTCCGTCATTGAATTTCAATCCCACTCCATACTCTTGTTCAGCCAGCAGGCATGTTCGTACGCAGCTTTTGTCTTATCTTTTTATTTTTGCCTTCATATATGACCGTGATTGATATTATTCCTTGAGTTAACTTTTTACTCGATTTGGTGTTGCTGTTCAGCGGGTATATAGTGGACTTGATAAAGCAGGAGCATGTAGTTTGGGTAGCTAGAGAAGCAAATTCATGGCTTGAAAGAATGAGGCCAGGCTGGCGACTAGGCTGCTGCAGATGCAATATGACCATTTGTAAATTTAACGAGACTAGGTCTGTGCTGTAATGCTCATCAGTTGTTGAAAAGTTTCTAATTTTTCAGTAAGGAAGAAATTGTCAATATATATTCTTGTTAACAGTTGCAAAACAAGTGAATTTAGGACAAATATATTGTGATAGATTGAGCTTTCGCTTTATCAGTAGATGTAATTGGCTGTAGGGAATGGAATCACTCTTCCTATCTAGATTCTAGAATACTAAATTATTTCCATGTTTAGTGGCACGCAATGAAATTTTGAGTGACGCGCAAATAAAATTTGTGAAATAGACTTGGTGAGGCAGTTGCCACGAGAGACGACAGGAAGTATCAGATGGCGAGACAAAATCTATGTTGTTTGAGGCGCGAGGCGAGGCGATAAGCCAAGCGCCTCACGCATCATGACTTAGGCGTCGCTTTGTACCTATTTTTTTTTGGTAGGTAAAAAAACAACAGAGCAACGCCATTAATGGCTGACCAAAGAGAATATGAAGCTCCAATCAGTCACCACCATCTTCACATTAATTGATTAAAGGCTGATTTGGGGGCCGAAGGAAATGATCAGGGGACCGGATTTTTTATTCCTATCCTAGAGATGGTTATAAGGGGTGTCAAAATGATATAAAAAGTCTAAGTTACCCTTTTAAATTAAGGATTAACAAAAACCTTTATCTTCTTCGTCGTCTTCTTCATCGTCTCATCGTCTCCTCCATCGTCTCATCGTCTCCTCCCGTTGTTTAATTTTGTCTATGATTAAGTTTTTATGCTTTGATTCCTCTTTTGAATGGTTAAAAATGATAGTTCAGAGTGATTTTCGGCTGGATAAAACCCTAAAAATCTAGACGAAAATCAATTATCGTCTGTGTTGAAAAATAAGTTACCAAATGTGTCGCAGCCAATCCAGCCGAAAATAGGCTTAATTTTGAAAAAGCTAGCCGAAAATTTACTGTACATCGTCTTCTTCATCGTCTTCTTCTATTTTCGGCTGGATTCTGGGTTAAAATTGAGCCGAAAATAGGCTATAGAATCACAAATCTAATTGTCGGCTGGGTGAAACCCTAAAAATCTAGACGAAAATCAATTATCGTCTGTATTTCATACAACAAAACCAGACGAAAAATAAGTTACCAAATGTGTCGCAGCCAATCCAGCCGAAAATAGGCTTAATTTGTAAAAAGCTAGCCGAAAATTTACTGTACATCGTCTTCTCCATCGTCTTCTTCTATTTTCGGCTGGATTCTGGGTTAAAATTGAGCCGAAAATAGGCTATGGAATCACAAAATCTAATTGTCGGCTGGGTGAAACCCTAAAAATCTAGACGAAAATCAATTATCGTCTGTATTTCATACAACAAAACCAGATGAAAAATAAGTTACCAAATGTGTCGCAGCCAATCCAGCCGAAAATAGGCTTAATTTTGAAAAAGCTAGCCGAAAATTTACTGTACAGCGTCTTCTCCATCGTCTTCTTCTATTTTCGGCTGGATTCTGGGTTAAAATTGAGCCGAAAATAGGCTATGGAATCACAAAATCTAATTTAGTTTCGGATGGATTTGTTGCCAAAAATCCAGACGAAAATTAATGGTGGTGGTGGTGGTGGTGGCGGTGGCGCTGGTGCCGGTAGTAGTGGTGGTGGCGGCAGTTTGAATAGTTTAACAACTAATCTAAGTTTAGTTAAACTAATCTGATTCATTAGTTCTAATTAAATAGGGATATTTTGGTATTTAAGAAAATATGTCGGATAAGGGGTTTTTGAAAAAGCTTAGAAATAACTCTATTTTGTTTTATTATCCGGTCCCCTGATCATTTCCTTCGGCCCCCAAATTAGCCTTTAATTGATTAGTTGTCAATGACCACCAAAGTATGGAAAGAAGATCTTAACCTTCTTAGTTGTGAACCAAATCAGATATGGAAAGAACAGATTAATTAGCAGTAGTCATCACACATCATCATTCATCAATCACGCGTTATTCTAAAAAAATTTCTTTCCATATTTTGTATATCAATCACAATTAATAGTCCGTGGACAAATTTATGATACAAAAACTCCTTTTTATAAAAGGATGAAACAAAAACTCCATATTATACAAAAGTGATACAAAAAGTCCAAATAGTTTAAATTAGGTCCTTTTGTTTTTCCCAACCCAACTGTCCAAATAATAAATACACCCAAATGTTTAAATACTAATTACACCCAATATTTTAACAAAACCACTACCACCAGAGCACCACCGCTTTTGCCACCACAGCACCACCGCCTCTGCCACCACATCTCCACTACCATCGCCAGGACTACCACCACCACACCACCAGAACCACCGCCACCACCAGCAAGAACACCACCACCGTCAGAACCACTACCACGGGCGGCACCACCGTCCACCGTCGCCGCCGTCACCACTGCCGCCGCCGTCACCACTGCCGCCGTCACCACCGCCGTCGCCGCCGCCGTCACCACCGCCGTCGCCGCCGCCGTCGCCGCCGCCGTTACCACCACCGCCGCCGCCGCCGCCACCACTGCCGCCGCCGCCGTCTGGACATTGAAACCAAAAAAAGTTTCAACCACATTTTAACATACCAAAATTGGTTTCAATGACAAAATCGAATGAAACCAATCTTGGTATCAATATAAATTAACCATTCCAACTACGCAAAAATAAACTCAGCATTTCACCAATAACGACACTTGTTTCAATGACAAAATCGAATGAAACCAAATCTGGTTTCAATATAAATTTAACATTCCATCAACACCAATACTGGTTCCATTGACAAACTCGAATGAAACCAAATCTGGTTTCAATATAAATTTAACATTCCGCCAACGACAACATTGGTTTCAATAAACAAAATGGAATGAAACCAAATCTGGTTTCAATATAAATTTAACATTCCACCAACACCAATATTGGTTTCATTGAAAAAATCGAATGAAACCAAATCTGGTTTCAATATGAATTTACCATTCCCTCAACACCTACATTGGTTTCATTGACAAAATCGAATGAAACCAAATCTGGTTTCAATATAAATTTACCATTCAACCAACACCACTATTGGTTTTCATGGACAAAATTGAATGAAACCAAATCTGGTTTCAATATATTGAATGAAACCAAATCTGGTTTCAGTATAAATTTACCATTCCACCAACGCTAACATTGGTTTCACTGACAAAATCGAATGAAACCAAATATGGTTTCAATATAAATTTACCATTCAACCAACACCAACATTCGTATCGTTGACAAAAATGAATGAAACCAAATCTGGTTTCATTGAAAAAAATGATTGAAACCAAAGCAAGCACTCGACCAGGAAAACTCTTTTTAGGTGATAAAATACAGGACATGCATAGCTGAAAGTAGAGAATGAGGACTACTAACTACCAGGCTTAACTTCATGTGTCACAAGTTTCGTGCTACATACTAGTGCTACTTTTCCTATGCTTGCGATAGTGCTACGACAACTTGTGTAATAAGATCAACTCATAGTTTCAACATATATACCAA
>JAJJMA010343158.1:0-19139 GCA_023529015.1 Papaver nudicaule
GGCCTTGGCCTTTGGCCAAGGCTTATCTTGTTGTGGCGCCATGGATTATGGCGCCACGGCCTTGGCCTATGGCCAAGGCTAGCCTGTTTGCGGCCATGCTCTTTGTAGGTTTGTGGCGTTTTCCGCCATGGCCTTGGCTTCTTGGCCAATGCTGAATTTTGTGAATCCATGGTGACTCATGGTTTGTGGTGCCATACTATGTGGCATTTATGGCTTTGGCGTCTGGCCAAGGTCGACTTTGGGGCAGCCTGTGCCTTAGTCGTGGTGTGAGTGCCTATGCTACAACACACTTGAGGTTATGGCGTGTTTATCCATGGTATGCTAGACCTTCCTGAACTTGGGATTAGGTCTGCTTAGGCCTATTTAGGCTGGTGTATGCTTCTCAGAGAGCTCTGGACCGGCCTGAAGCTCCAATATTCCTGAGGTTTGCACCGAGACTCGTATGTTGAGTCGTTTTTAAGAGGAAATCCATGAGGATACGTCTCTGTTGATTCTTCACCGTGTACCATCAAGCGAGGTCTGGCTCTGAGCTGATCAATAGGTTTAATATGTTGGTGAGATCATTAGTACTGCTCTATGATATTACCCTCCCCACCGGAGTTATAAGAGAGAGCTCATGGAGAGTTTGTTCGGCTCATGGAATGAGTTGCATTCTGAGCTAGAGAGATGAGCCTGAATAGGCGACTGCCTTTACTAAGACATATTTTCGAGAGTGTTTTTGACAATTTTGTCCCTCTCTCATTTTTCACCATCTACAGAAGCGCCAGTTTCCCTTCACTATTTAAGTTTCGGTTTCTCCCTCTAAAAGTTTTTAGCCTTTTCGTACCATCTTCCTCAGCTCCGTCGCTCTTTTTTCGAAACCCTTGAAATTATATCCTTTGATATGATATTTGTTTGGTGTTTTCTTCTGGTACCCATAGCTTCAATCTTCTTATTATTTCATAAAGACGACTCTTTTTCTCCTTTCATCATCTCTCAAGTTCCTGATCAATCTTGCCTCTGCAACTTCCGGCGCCGGCGAGTTGTGTCCTTCTTCCCCTTGTTTTTCCTTTCATGTCGTTTCCCTCTAAGGTTGATGTTCTCATATCGATGATGAAGAACTTAGGCTTTAGAGATGACTCTTTCAACATAAAGGTTGTCGGAGCTCCGGTCAGCCGACTGACTCCAGAATTAGTCGGGGAGTTTGGATGCAACGAGGGGAAGCTCTTGGTTACGTTCCATCAAATTTCTGCTGGGTTGATTCCCCCTTTTTACCAACCTTCCAATCCTCTGTTTCTTGAAATTCTCTGCTCTCTTCCCAGTCCTCGGGGGGTAATGCAACTCACTTGTAGCTCCATTCACCTTATCAATCAGTGGGTTTTCCGCTCCGAAGATAATTCCCCTGCTGGCTCTACAGCGAAGTTTTACTTTACTGCAAAAAACTTCTTTCAGCATTACGAACCATTCTTAACGCTGAACAACGAATTTGCTCATTGGGAAGTCGGCTTTCGGACTGTGAAGGGTGGTGTGAATATTATTCCGGGGTCTTTAGATTATTCTATGGACGAAGACTGGTATTCGGAGCCTGTGCTTCTGGAGGGTCCCATTCTTCGAGGCTGGAAGGATGCAGGTCGCTTCATTCCTCAGACAGAGTTCGAAATAGGACACGAGTTCTCAACTCATCATCTGTTTACGATCCACTTTTCTGACGAGGAGAGAGAGATGTCTCGTCAGGCCTTAAGGAAGGGCAAAGGTGCTTCTGCCGGTGCTTCGAGTAGCTTAAAGCGTTCCCGAGAAGATGTGGAGACTATGGATCAGGTAACAAATACCTTTTTAAGATTTATTTTCTGGAGTATGCATACTTGCCTCTATTTGTTTCCTGAGAAAGACGGATTCTCATTTGCAGGGGAATGTTGTGTCTGTGGGTGGCTTGGGTGTGGAGAATGAATTAGTGGGTTTTGAGTTCGAGGAAAAGACCGAGGTTGCCAAACCTCGTAAGAAGTTTTTGTTTAAGAAATCGTCCAAGGTAAGTTTACCGCATCAAGACAAGGTGCCATCGAATCCTTCGAAGAGGAAGATGAAAGCGGCTGCTCCTGTCAAACTGTCCTCGGCGAAGGCTGCTGATGTGCCTCATGTTGATAAAACTATCGAGGAGGTTGCCGCTGTCAAACCGAATGTTGCTGAGCCGAGTGTGCCTGCCTCTGCCTCGGTGATGATTGCTTCTGCTGCAACCACTGCCTCAGCCATGGTTGCTTCTGTTGCCGCAACCCCTGCCTCAGCTGAGCCTTCTGTCTTATCTTCGAAGAAGATTATTCCTGTGGTTGATCTCCTTCTTCCTCGAAGGAATGGCTCGTCTGTTAGTATGGATTCTTCGAAGGAGTTAGTTATCAGTTATCCTCGTAGTTCAAAATTTCTACCTGCTCCTAGTTTTGCTAGCAAACACTCTCAACCATACACTGCGAAGAGATTTAAGGAGGTGCTTTTTGAGAACCATAATCCGAGTGACTTTTCCAAAGAAATCTCCTCTCGCTTTGATGCTCATGCCTCTGATCCCCTGGGCTGCCCTTTGGATCCTGAGTTTTGCAAGAAATTCGGTGCTGTTCTTGGAGGTGACCGTCTCAGGATGGAGTATGATGTTCGCCATCCGCCTTTTTCCTATGAGGAGAATCTCGCTATGCTTCAAATGGTTCGTTGTTTTTTCCTTTAAGTGTGAATAGTCATATTTTCTGAGTGCCTGGCTTAGTATTTGGTGCCTTTTCGTATTTGTCACAGGGTAATTATCATGAGTCTGGTCTTCTGGCCTATGCCTTTGATCAATATGGCGAGGCTAAGTATTATGAGAGGAAATTTCTCCAGATGCAACAGGAGCCTGTCTAAGAAAAGACTCGCAGTGCTCGCGAGAGGAAGAATTTGATAGGTATGCGTTTTGTTGTCCTGTGCTTGCATTTTACCTTGTAATTTTATGCTGAGAAAAATTTACTGTTGTCCAAAAAGCCGAGTTAGAAGAAGGGAAGAAGAAACTCCACGAGGCTAAGCTAGCTTTAAGCAATTCTCGAGAGAGTCGCAAGCCTTCGCATAGTGTTTCTGGCGATGAAGGTCATCGAGGTGAAATTGATAAGCTTATAAAAGAGAGGAATCAAGCATGGGATGACCGAGATTACTATAAGAGGAAGAGGCGTGAAGCTGAGGATCTTCTTGCCGAGGAGAAAAGGAAAAGAGTTAAGGCCGAGCTCCTTCTTGAAGAGGAGAAAAATAAGAATGAGATTGTTACCCGAAAGAATCACTTTTTTCAGCTGGATGTAGAACGCCTATCGCGAGAGCGGGATGCTGCTCTTAGGGAAAAGTTAGTCACCACCTCTGGCAGAGTGGTGATAGAGAATTTGGAGCGGGATATTAGGAATTTGAGGGTTCAAATGTCTGCGTTGAAGAACGTCAATAATGATCTAACTGCAGAGAATGCTGCTTTGAATAAGGGTTGTAATGATATAAGTATGGAGCTTGCCAAGGCGAAAACTTCGAAAGATCATCTTTCACGAATGATCGATGAATATCGGTTAGAACTTGCTAAGTTTGGGGCGGCTTCTTCTGAAGATATTAGGAAAAGGGCCACCCAACCTCGCTTTACCAACCAACATGAGGTTACTGAGTACATGGTTGTTAAAGAAAGTAGGGTGCTAACCCTGATCAAGTTGTTGTGATGTTGTTTGTTGCGTTTGCAGTTATCTCAACTTTTGCTGTTTCGGTTATTTGACAGGCATCGAAGCCAACTTGCAGAAGAAGGTTGCAGACGCTGTATCCGCGAGGGACGAAGCTGTTAATCAGTTGGTGCTTGAAGCCGACCAGAAGTTGGAGTTTGAAAGGAGTGCAAAACAATTGTCGAAGGAGTTGTCCGAGGAACGACGATGTCCAACTGCCGATATGAATAGGCTTTCCCAAGAGCTGGAGCTCGAACGTAAGCGTCGTTCAGAGGATGTACAAAGGAGTGTTGAAGAAATGACTGCCGAACGAGATTTTCGCCTGAAGTGCCAGCATGACCTTAGGAATATGGTTACTGGTTTTGCCCTTGTCCATCATCAGTTAAGACATGGGCAGGCTGTCGAAGAGATGCTTACTCGGTCTGCTTTGACTACCTCCCTAGCTACTAGCATGGCCTGCCGAATACATGGTCGATCGCTTTTTAGAGCTATCGGTATTGAGCCTCCTACCTATGGGGCCGTTGGTGCAAGGGATGCTGACACGATACTTCCAGGCGAAGAATACTTGCTTCCTCAGGAAGTATTTGTAAGGTTAGCTAGGGACGAAGCGCGAAGGAGAGGGCTACTTGGGAATATTCCCGAAGACAAAGGCCCTGATGACGATGAAGGTGATGGCGATGATGATTACGATGATGGCCATTCAGGTGGCTCCGAAGGTCATCCCAGGGGAGACCCCGAGGATGATTCGAAGGATGATTCCGATGGTGATTCGAAGGATAATCCAAAAGACGATCCCAAGAGCGATTTCAGAGAAAACCCAAAGGACGGTCCCAAGGGTGACGTTTCAGCTGAAATTGGCAACGCAGCCTGTGGTGCTGCACGGAATCTTGGAGACGTTCAAGGGGGGAGCACTGGTGGTGGTATGGTTGTCAGCTTTGATAAAGGGAGCAGTTATTTGTTTCAAGAATCCACAGCCGCGTATAGCGAGGAGAGTGAGAGCAATTCTGAGCCTATGAGGGAAATGACTCCCCTCGAGACAAGATCATTCTGGTTTTCGGACCTATGAAGAGGACTTAGAAGCTGATAGAGAGCTTTGAAATGACACCGAAGCGTTTGGAGAGCCCTCCCCTCGCCATGGTGTAGCATCGAAATTTTTTGCTTTTCCTTTTGTCTTTGGATATAAGATTTTTTTTTTTTTTGTACCTGGAATCTCCCATATTTTTGTGCTTATTTGCTGTGTTGACTATATTTTATGAAGAAGTCTTTTTCATTTGCTCAGAGTTTTCTCTTTTTAGTTTTGTATATATTTTGTTGAAAACGTCGTAGTCAGGTACGAAGTTGCTGTTGTAATATTCTAGGTTCCTAAGGTTACTCGAGGTGCAACTCCAGGGCTTACTTCGATATAGGAGATAGTAAACCAAGCGAGTGGGGGCTTATGGATCACCCTTCCCAAATGCTTTTAGTTACTTGCCTGTTTTAAAGCAAACATAGGCTATCGAGCATAGGTACCCGTTTTGCCTCGGTCATTTGGGTGGATATCGAGGGTACCAAGTATCCTCTAAGAGAATATAGTGGTATTCTGATGATCCCTTTTCCCCAAGTTTAGTGAGGATCTTATGGTGGGCAGCTGCTATGATTGTTCCTCGATAAAAAAGTAACACAATGGCCGGTCTCTGCTGGAGCTTAGACATGGTAATATTCTCCTATTGCGGCCTAGAATTCGACCCCTCTGTTTCTCGATAGCCCCTCCTCGAGGCTATTTTTTTTTATTTTTTTTAGAGGAGGTCCCTCGGCTACGTGATTCGCCTGCTATTCCCATGAAGATAAGCGAATCAACTGCCTCGGGGTTCCATCCACCTTTAAAGGTAGATGTTAATCCCATTTATCATCCCCTCGACGCTTCAGAAAGAGAGGTCCTCATGGTCGTGTGGTAGTGGGTTCAAATGCTTCATTAGCTTATGTAGCCTAGATGCAAAGTACCCACCGCTAACAGGGTGTCTTGTGGGTAGAGGACTGTGCCATATAGCTCGTAGGGCCCTTACGGCTTATATGATTGATGCGTGTCTAATTCGCACAAATATACTTAAGTCCTAAACCTTCACAATATATATATAATATAATATAGAGGTAAGAACAGGTTCGTTCACAGGGAGGTAATGGTTGTTATTTTAATGTTTGAATCCTAGAGTAACCTGGGGGGGAATGTTTGTTGTTTTAAACTAAAAGCAAAATAAAATAAAAGCAAGTAAATAAGACGTAAAGAATAATATGAAGTAATCAAGAGAGAGGATTATTGGTTAAGGGTTCATCTCAAATTGCTTAAAATGCATATGAATAATATATGCAATATCGACTAAAGCTATCATCATCAAAAGCCCTAGAATACATCATCGCGAAAATATTCTGAAATTTCCTAATGTCATCACACACCATAACGATGAATGTGTGAATACTACGTAGAGAATAACTCGACACATCGAGTAATCGAGTTCAACTCTCTAAGAGCATTAAGTTTTGTGAAATAGGCTAATCAATGCAATGAACCACCATGAATGGTTCATTCAACAAAGGTAATATCCTACATATGACTCTCGAAGCTATCACCACCTCAATAATCATATCGTGCTACTTATGAATAGGTTCTTCAACTATTTCGTATCTCCAAACCTAATTCTAGCAATAGGTATAAACATAATCTAACTCAATTGGCCACTTGAATCAAAAGACATTCAACCTTAGTGTAATACATCAATCATACACTCAACCACATAGTAGAATAATATCGATGATGAAAAGAATAAGTTTTCAATTCCATAATCAAATAACATGTTTTGCAATTTAAGACTACATCCTCAACCAATAAAAAGAAATTTAGCTACTCATGTTGTTTTTGAAAGCAAAAGAAAACATAATGAAAGTGCTAGAAATCATAAAAACTCCCTTATGCAAAGTTCAAATCTTTCTCCCAAGGTTCCACCTCGAAAATCGTAACAAACCCTTGTTTTTCACCGTATCGGGAAACGTGCCAGAAGAAACTCCAAAATATTGCGTCTGTGCGTGATAATTTTCTCCTGTGAAACTTCTCTTATTTATTCACCAAAAACTGAAAACCTGATTTCCTAAACAGACATCTATTCAGCCCAATTAAACCTGACCCAGAAACATTAACCGGAAGCCCAGTAAACTAACCACTGACCCATTAACCTGGAACCCAACAAGCAGCTTGCCTGTCGGATTTGGAAAACCGACTGCACCTTCAATCTCCACACGTGCGAATTGCACACACGCAATCTTCCTCATATCTGTCGGACTCAGATTTCCGACAGTATACCTTCATCACCAAATCAACACAGTTCAGGCTTCATCACCAGATCAACACAGACAACACTCAACATCGAAATTCAGATATAACCCAAGCTTCAAAACCTTCCTCTGATGTTCAGTATAGCTTCTTATTCCTTCAATTTATCTTCTGCATTCAACCCACACTATCAACAACAGCATTATCAATCTCCCTCTGTTCATGTCTGCTGCTTCAATTCTTTGATACCTGAGTTCCGTCTTTGTGACTCCTAGCAACATCTCTCCTCTCGGCTCTATTCAACCACTCAACTAGTCCCAGAACAACACTGATTTAACCCCTTTCTTTTATTTCCTCTGTAACTTCCAAACTTCATCGATCTCAGCCATCAGACCTTTCTTGCCGTGAACCTGGTAAGCTCCTGATGATGATTCTGCTTAATCTTCTCTTCAATTTCAGCTCCTTTCAGTCGCCCCAGCTCTGCTTCTGTTTCCCCATTCTTCAGCCTTGAATAATTCAGACACAGATCTGAAATCAAAAAGGAAATCTGCGTGTCTGACTTTTTATTAAGATAAGGGGTGCCCCTTAGCAGTCAACTGAGGTTGGGAATAACCCGGTGCCTTGAGTATGTGGTGCCTCTTGTTTGGTGCTTGGCTGCCCTGAGTAGAATTCTTCGGGTGCTCCAGTAATTGTTTGATTTCCACAATCTTGTGCTTGTATCCTTCTTGTATTCAAAGACCACCAACTCCATATGACTCAAAGTTGTGAATTGAGTTGTATTTGCTTCGTTTTATTAAATATGATCTCAAATTACCTGCAAAATAGAAAATGATTAAAATAAACAATGTATGAGGATTTAGCGGACATAAGTGTATCAATTAGGTACAATTAAATAGGTGTTTTGAGCACCTATCAATGATCATCAGCTCTGTGCCTGTTATTCGGGGTCTTTTTATGTTTTAGGCGTCTGGGCCTTTGGCGTTAAGGCCTATTAATTTATTTGCGTCGAGGCACTAGGGGAGGTATCATGGCCTGTTTGCTTTATATGGCGTGAGAGCCTTTGGAGGTTTGCCTATTCGGGTAGGGCTTTCGCCTAACCAAGTAGGATATGGAGTTTGGATCGAGGTATAATGCCTCGAAGAGTACAATATGTATTTTCTCAACAACATGCCAAGCTGCTTCTTTTATTTGCTCATTCTGAAACTGACATATCTTATGCGTTGCTTACATACGTGATTTTAATTGAGGTGTTTCAGATGCTTTCCTTCAACTGGGGTGTTTAGCTTCTGTCCTTCGAGATTGACTAGGCTGTACGTGTTGTTCCCGAGCGCTTTTTCGATGACGTAGGGCCTAGCCCAAAATTGGTCCTCCGAAGTATCTTTCCTGGTATTAGTCGAACAAGCCTTGCTGTCAGATTTGCTTGGTGTTATTGCCTTATTGCTTGATACAAGGAATTGCTCTCTGTGCTCGGTATGATGACCTTTTCCTTTGCTGATAGGTCGAGTTCCTTGCTTGGGAACGACTGGGCTTTTCATGGTAGTGTCGGCCATTCCAGCCTCAACGTCAGCTATGAACTTTTCTATGCAGGACTCTGTTATCTTTTGGTGTTTGGCTTCACTTGGAGAATCCTTCCTCGAGTGCTCCCTTGCCTGAACATCGATTTCGTTGCATATGCGAGCTTCGGTAGGGTCACCGAGGATTTTTGCGATTCCGAGTGGCGTTGGGAATCGAATTCGTCTGTGCAAGGTAGAAGGCACTCTTAGGATGCTGTGAAGCCAAGGTCTTCCCACAATTGCATTGTAAGGCGAGTCTATGTCAACTACACAGTATGATGTAGGTTGCTCCAATTTTCCAACGTGAATTAGTAACGACAATTCTCCCCTGGGCATCGAGGGTTTTTCGTTGAAGCCATAGACATTGTACGAATAAGCACCAAGGCTCTTTCCTTTCCAAACATCTTGTCGTATGTCCTCCCGAAGAGTATGTCCACAGAACTCCCTGGGTCCACGAGTATTCTAGACATCGCCGTCTTCTCGATGTGAAGAGTGATGACTAATGGATCATTGTGTGCCCTTCCTTCATTGGGGATATCTGGTGCTGAAAAGAAAACTGGGCGCCTCTGCCATACTTCCAGTTGCCCTTTCACTGCCACACTTAATATTTCTTTGCCTTCAAAGTCTCTTTTGTGAATTCTATCCACCGAGATGCCTTCGAAGCTTCGCCCACAGATGTTTGCGTGAACTATGGAGTTGCAGTCGTCGAATCTTGGAATGCTTCAGTCAATAGTGATTACGTATGCTTCGTGCTTCTTCTCCTCTAGTTGCGGCTGATTTGGAGGTGGTTTTGGTAGTTCAAGGAAGTGCTTAAATTTTCCTTTTGAGATGAAAAAGTAGATTTGATCTTGCGCGGTGACGCAGTCCTCTGTTGTATGTCCATAGAATTGGTGAAATTGACAATAATCCCTAGAGTTTCGAGTGTGCCTTGGCTGGTTTCCTCTGCTCCTCGGGTATCTCATCTCGCCTGCCAGTTCGGATTGCTCAATACTTCGGAGAGCGTCCTCGATGGTTACACACAACTTTGGCAGCTCTCTATCTTGAAATGCAGGGAAACCTGATCTTTGTACGCCGAACTTTCTGCCTCCCTCCTGTCCTCTTTGAGCACCGTTGTTTTCAAATTCCCTTCGAGAGTCATTACCTCTACTGTCATTGTACTTCCTATTATCATGATATCTTCTGTCACCAAATTTTCCCTCGCTTCCATATCTCCCTGCATCGTTCGGCCTCTCTCGCTTTGAAAAGTCCCTTGCTTGGTGGTTCGTGGCTTGATCTCGCTCTTCGAGTGACAAGTTGTTTATGGAGTGCACTGTTTTGTTATGGCTTCTCTCCCTTGGGTCGATTGCTCCCTGATTTCATCCAGTGTGATCCTCTCCTTTTGGTACTTTCGGAGGTCTTGTAGTGTCTCCACATTCTTGGAGAATAGTCTGTCATACAATGGATGGTTCTTGTCGAGTGCATTTAGATATGCCCTCACCTTGTCTTTTTCCTAAGCTCCATTTCCTACTTCGACGCACTGAGCAGTCCACCTGTCTGTCAAGCTTTTAATGGATTCTTCAGGTCTAACTCTAATGCTGAACAATTTCTCTACTCCTGGCTTTGATGAGTTGTTGTACAAGAAATGAAGTATGAATACTTTGGATAGCTCTTCGAAAGACGATATCGAACTGGCTGTTAGGTTGTCATACCAAGCCAAGGCTTCCCATTTCAAGCTGGAGGGAAAATACTTGCAAAGCACCTCGTCTTTGTCAGCATAAGCCAGGAAACTCGAAGATACATTTTGATGTAGAGTTGGGTCCCCTGTCCCATCGAAGATTGAAGCAAAGATTGGCATGGTGCATTTTACCGGGATGGCTTTAGCGAGGAGCTCGGGGCTTAGTGGCGAACGGTTGACGTCGTTGATTGCTTGAGTAAGCTTCATTTTGTCAGTCAGTTGCATCCGATTATCGAAGAGCTCTGCTCGAAGCGTTTTAATTTGTTCCATCATCACTTGTTGTAGAGCTTATGTCTCAGCGTTCTTCCTTGCCTGCTCATTTTCGTATATTAAATGTATGTTGTTCCCTTTCGGACGTATACTGGGCTCGGTTTTTCTGCTCGAGATCACTATCTCAGGGTCCTTGGGGTCGTTTCCCTTGAATTTGGTGTGACTTCTTGACGTTGTAGGTCCCCTGGATCGTGATACGGTTTGTGGGCGAGAGTGTCCCTCGCTGCTCCCTTTGTAGTTTGACGCCGACTTCTCCGCATCTTTCTTGTTTTCCTCTGCTAATTGCTTTTTTAGTTTTCTTATTTTCTTGTTCTTCTGAATCAATTTTTGGAATTGTGCAGCCCTTGTGGTGTTTTCTTCAGTGGGTTGAGGTGCTGGGAGTGCGTCATTCGGGATGTCATTTTCTCCATCGTCATCGTTATTTTCTCCATCCTCCTCTTGAATTTGTTGCTGAGGTGGTTCGTCACCTACTGGGAATCCTTCTCCATCAGGTCCCAAATCTTCTATTTGCACTTCTTCTTCGTTTACGCGTTCTCTGTGTTGTACTATACTTGCAGCTACCTCTGGTGATAGTTCTTTGCTCGTCAAAAATCTGGTGTTGTGCCTCGAGGATCCAGGCCTTGCCTCGAGGATGCGACTATTTGCTTCAGTATTTGATCAGATCTCGAAGTCATGTTGATAGTGACCTGCAGAAAACAGAAAACCCGTGAGGTCCAAGGTGGATGGTGCAGTGTACTAAGTTTGACATGCGCCCTAGTATGTGTAACAGATTCTGTCGTGCGAAATTTCAGGGTTGATTATGTTTGGTTCTGACCAAACCCTAACTCATCCAAATCTTCCTTTCAAATGAAAAGACTCTGGCAGACTGGCCTGCTTTCCTGATATGGACCCTGAGTATGAATACTGCAAGACTTGTTTCCCAATATGGACTAGATAAAAACCCCAAAATGTCCCTAGTTCTGCCTTTCTCGACATCATGGGTATACCATTTTTTACGGGTGTTTTTTGGCAATCAAAGTGTCTTATCCAAGGTGAAAGCTACTCTTTCCTTGGGGTTTTGTCGTGATTCTTTTTGAAAGAGTTTATTATACTCTCGACCAGATCTCTTCGTTTCAAGGCTTGGGATTCCCTGTAGAAGCATCGATCTCATCAAACTGATGATTTGCTCAAAAATCCTTGAGTGGTCTAAAGCTTTGAAGATCTTTAGACACCCAAGCTGGTGGAGCTCAGAAAAATGATAATTATGTGATGAAAGTACTATTTTAAAGAAGAGTTTCAAAACCCTGGAAAAAATTTCCTCAAAAAATTTGAAAATCATAAATCACAGGCAAACCCTAAGTTGTTTTAATCATTCCCTGTTTCTAGCGCCAAACTGTGTGAGTATGAAATCTGCATAAGTACTTCATACCCGACAGCCAATAGATCTATACTAATACTAAGGCAATCAAGACGGTATTTGATCATATGAGAGTACGAAGAGAATATGAACATCATCGAAGACAATACATAAGAGAGCATGTTAGATAAGAACACGATTACTCATTAAATCTTGTGGTTACTAATACATGGATAAGAACCCGACAGCCAATAGATCTCACCCTTCACAACTTAGGTTATACCAAAAATCCAACCCTTACAATGTTTCTTGAGCTCGCCTTATATAGGCCGAGTCGGTAGTGGTTTACAACTAATAAGACAAGCTACTCAATCGTGGTTGTGTCAGAACTTGTCGAGTAAGGCGGTTCCTTCGGTGAGACCTCTGAAGATGACTTCAGGCTTTCATCCTTCGATGATCTAGGCGAGTCTTCTATTTTCCTCGAGGTAACTCTGCTGGCTAATCCCGAAGCATGGCTGCGACGCTTTCTGGCAAGGCCTAGTCCTTTTGATCTTGACACGTGTCCCAAGGGTGTTTTACCCTCCACACAAACAGTTTAGAGGCTTCAAGAATAATAGCTGGGAAGTACGGTTTAATACCCTCATAGTGTAATTTGTTCCTAGCTTTCCACCAACACCACAGTAGACAAGCACAGTACTTAAAGCTATCACCGCCATCTCTTAAGTTCAATAAACTGACCAACAGATCCCTTAGAATAATAGCTGAGAAAATTCAAAGTCACATTGTTTGATATTGCAAGTTTCTTACGATTTTTCAAATTTGGAGAGTCATTAAGAGTGGAGTTAATTATTTCATAAGAAGAAAGAAATTCTGTCTTTTCTTATTTATTCTTAGTCATCCACTTCATGAAAAATTTTAAACGTTAATTAAGTTTTATTTATTAGGTTTTTTTGCTCATCTGCTCTACTATTTGACATAATCTAGTGTGTTGTTTTTCAAAATCCTTGTTATAAACCATGTTTATTGACTAAGATGCCCTTGGTGTCTAACATTTGGATTTCTGTAAACTTGGATACCCTTTTTTTTTTTTTTTTTTTTTTTTTTGAAAAAAAAACCAAAAAAAAAAAAAAAACAAACTAAAAAAACCTAAGAAGAACCCTCAGATGCCAAGACATCGAAGATACACGAAGGAGGAGAAGTAATCCAACAGTTAATAATTTTGCTAGTAAGAGCATAATGAGCTAGGGAGTGAGTAGCGTCGTTTCCCTCATGCTTGATAGAATTGAAAGTAATACTTAAAAAGAGTTTTGACAAACTAAGGATGTCTGCCAGGATTTGCCTGACCTGCCAATGAGAGTAACTGTTTGGGTCCTTTATAACCTTAAACACATCTTGAGCATCCCCTTCAAGAATGCAGTGGCGGATATGATTGTTAAGCGCAAACTGCACCCCATGGAGAACTCTCATGGTTTCAGCAACAACTGGATTAGCAATATGGAGGTGAGTGGAGGAACATCCAGTAAAGGAACTATCACTATCTCTGGCAACAGCAGCAGTGGCGCTAAATCCATCCTTACATCCTGCATCAACATTTATTTTAATCACACCACTTTCAGGAGGAGACCAAGGGCAACTGGAGTGTACTGTCAAGGGGATAGATACCTGAATATCATTGATTTGAGCTGGTTTATAGCACTCAAACATTTTAGAGGCTTCAAGAATAATAGTTGGGATGTACTGTTTAATACCCTCGTAGTGTAATTTGTTCCTAGCTTTCCACCAACACCACAGTAGACAAGCACAGTACCTAAAGCTATCACCACCGTCTCTTAAGTTCAATAAACTGACCAACAGATCCCTTAAAGTGCTTTACTGTAAATTATGTGCTCTAACGCCCAAAGGAGAAGCAAAAAAGGAAAGCTTGTGTAACTGGGCAATGTAAAAACTGATGGTTTGTCGTTTCAGGTTCACTACCACACAACCTACAATCCTTATCATATTTTGTAATAAATCTACCAAGGTTGGCTAACACAGCAATTCCATTGTGCAGTAATCTCCATATGAAGATTTGGACTTTAGGTGGGAACTCTTTAAGTTTCCAGAACTTGTGCCATTCAAATAAAAAGTTTGGGTCAGAGGAGGTTGTACCTTTCTTATCAGCAAACAATTTATGAAAGCTCTTAGTAGTGTACGTTCCTTTCTTACTCAAAATCCATAAAAGATTATCGGCACCGAGCTCCAGAGAAATGTATATATCGCTGATGCTCCGAGCTTCCAACTGGGAGAACTCAGAATTAATTAGATTCGTGTTCCACTCCTTGCCACTGTTTATCCATGAAGTCTAGGGATCCAGGGGTCTATATAGATGGAGATTGATTTTCCGTCTCCAACTTGCCAACAACAACCTTCTTTCATTAAAGGCCTAATAGTGAGAATAGCATCCCAAATTGAAGAACATACATTAGGAGCTTTGCAGTTCCAGAAGTTGCCTCCTTTCAAATACTTGGCACTAAGAATTTCAACCCATAAACTGCCTTTCTCAGTGAGAAATCTCCAGATCAATTTGCCGATAAGGGCCTTGTTCAAGTCTTCAAGATGTCGGATGTCGAGACCACCCCGATCTTTATGTTTACAAAGTTTATCCCATGCAATAAAATGTATTTTCCTCTGATCTGTGCTGTGACCCCACCAGAAACTTCTCATGACTCTAACCATTCTCGCCAGCACTTTCTTTGGAACCAGGTTGCAGGCCATGTAGTGGGATGAAATAAGCGCAAGGACACCTTGAATAATAGACATTCTACCTGCGGGGTTGAGGAAGTGTCTTTTCCAACCAGCCATTTTGTTCTTCATCTTTTCATCCAAGAAATTATAGGAAGCTATTGGCTTGTCAGACTTGAGGAGATACACACCAAGGTATTTTTCATTTTCTTGCATAATCCGGAGACCTAATTTGTCTGCAATCTTCTTCTTGTAATCTGGACTAACGCGCTTGCTGAAATGGATTGAAGACTTCTGGAAATTTGTTTTCTAACCCGACCAGCTGGAGTACACAAACAAAATATCTTGCAAGGTATTGACTATTTTATCATTCAAAACTCCAAAAAACAGAAGATCGCCATCGAACATTAAGTGACTGACTGTAACGACCCGTCCCTCCACCGATACTGTCCCCACTTAACCACTGTGGTCATCCTGCAGTGTGGGGTTTTTCAACGGGCACCGCTGCGGTCATCCGACAGCAGCTTCCCAGGAGGTCACCCATCTCTGGACTACTTCCGCCCGAGCACGCTTAAATATAGAGGCCTTGCGCCGGATGGGTGACCTCCTGGGAAGCTGCTATCGGATGACCGCAGCGGTGCCCGTTGAAAAACCCCACACTGCAGGATGACCGCAGTGGTTAAGTGGGGACAGTATCGGTGGAGGGACGGGTCGTTACACTGACAGCAGGGGCATGCTTATTGAGTCTGTAACCATTGTAAAGACTCGCTTCTTCCATCTTCTCCATAAGCCAAGAGAGACCTTGAGAAAGAAGGATAAAAAGGTAAGGGGAGAGAGGGCAACCTTGCCTAATCCTCTCTCGGCCTCAAAAAAACCTTCGGGGGAACCATTCACAAGCACCGAAAAAGTAGCAGAACTAACACAGTTCATTATGAGAACTAATAAAGATATCGAGATACCAACACCCATCAAAATATGTCTAAGGAAGTTCCAACGACTCTATCGTAAGCCTTGCTCATATCAAGCTTGAGCGCGAAAGAGCCAATAAGGGAGTTGGAATATTTCATAGAGTGGGTTAATTCTTTAGCTATAACAATGTTATCAAGAATTTGTCTGCCCGGGACGAAGGCAGATTGCTTTTTGGCTACTAATTTATCCATTAAAGGTCTAATTCTCCTAGCTATCAACTTAGTAACAATCTTGTAAATAACATTGCAAATTGCAATAGGTCTAAAGTCAACTGGTGAGCTAGGATTTTTACACTTCGGGATTAAGACAAGGTTGGTATGATTTATACCATGAGGGAGAGTACCAGAACTAAAACAGTCTTTTATTAGAAAAGTTACCTCATCACCAATTATGCTCTAGCACCTCTTGAAGAAAATGGCAGGGTACCCATCCGGTTCCGGGGATTTGAGGTCTCCGATATGCCTGAGAGTGGTATAAATCTCATCAGAAGTAGGGATTCTTTGAAGCTCTTCTCACTCCGACAGTGATGGTATTATTGACCGGGAAAATGCTTGGGGCAGCAGGAATGTTCTCATCTTGTTGAAACATAGTATTGAAATGGGAGACCAGATTTTTTGTGATCACCTCCATGTTAGTAGTCCATTCTCCATTCTCTTGAATCAACGCGGTGATGTTGTTCTTTCTCCTCTTTTGTTGAATGGATAAATGAAATATCTTGGAATTCTTGTCGACGGCCGGAATCCACTTTGCTTTGTTCCTCTGCTCAAGAAATTTCAGCTCTGTTGCAATTAAATATTCTAAGTGCTCGATGATTGTTTTCAATACCGGTAACATCCCTCAAATGAGCAACTTTCTGAATTTCTACAAGCTTCCTTTGGGCAATAGTAATTTCATTGGAGATGTGACCAAATTCTTTTTTACTCCACTTTTTGAAAACTCTTGCCATGTCCTTTAATCTAGCCGCCACGCCTCCGGAGGCTTTGTCCCATGCTTCAGCAACAAATTCCATAAAATCTGGATGATCTAGCCAAATTTGTTCGAACTTGTAACCCTCAGCTTTCTTCTTCAATTGTCTATGCGTCATGAAAATAATGGGAGCATGGTCACTCGCCCATCTAGGAAGATGCAACACAGCTGCTGAAGGGAAATCCAAATACCAATCAGTTGTACACATGACTCTATCAAGCCTTTCATACACCCCACCACTAGCATTAGGTTTACTGGTCCAAGTATAAGCAGGCCCTGCGAATCCTAGATCAATCAAATCCCTATCTTGCACCATTTGATGAAATGAGGCACATAGGTTGGTGTCATCGCCGCCGCCCCATTTTTCATCTACACTCATCAGCACATTAAGGTCTCCCATAATACAAGTAGGAGAACGAATGTTAGCCATCAAATTAGAGTATTCCTGCCAACATTTATGTCTACTCTTATGATAAGGGGGGCCATAAGTGCAAAGAAGATTCCACTCCTTAGTAAAAGCATTACCATGAACCAACAGCTGGATGATATTTTTAGAGGAAAACTGAACTGAAATATCAAAATCATTAGTCCACATAGCAATCAGACCGCCACTTTTGCCAATAGCAACAACACAATGATAATTAGGGTAATTAAGAGAATTGCAGAGGGAAATAGACTTAACATAGGTTAGTCTAGTCTCAGAAAGGAAAATAAGAGAAGGGTTAGAAGATTTGAGAAATTGTTTAAGAGCTTGAATTGTCGAGGGGGTTCCCTAAACCTCGACAATTCCACGATAAACTTAACATTGACCTTGTGGCTGTTTGAGGGCAGTCACCACACCCTTACCTGAATTGGTGATGATTTGTTTATGAGGAGTTTCATCAATTTCCATTGGAGTATAATTCATTTTCTTCCCCACCGTTTGAACTTTAGCTTCATTTTGAATGGGACTACCTCTTCTCCTGGCATCTCTCTTCCATCCTTTCCGAGTACTCTTACTTATGCTACTTGAGTAATCAGAGCAACTTGAGGATGAAGTAGAATCATAAGTGTGATTTGGTATCTGAATTGGGGAAGAATGGCTTTTAGGGCTATTCTGAATTTCTAAGGAAGATAATATATTTGACTCCGACAGATTAATATGAACCAACTCAGATCGAGGGGTGCATGTTCCCTTCTTTTCTTGGGTTGATATATATTTGTCCACTGGGTCTAACAAACCTTGAGCTCCAACAGTAATAGGGTTTTTACTTAACATCTCGTCGGCAGTACCAGAGCCCAACTTCTGGGTGAGAGATATTACCTCATGTGCTTCTTTGTTAACAATGGTGTTAGAGTTACTTATCCTGGCGTCATTGGGGCGGATCCAAAAGAATGGGGGCAGATTGAGTTTTTTTTTGAAAACCCGTTCACCCAAACGTAATTAGGCTATCCCTTATCTCAGTGTCTAAAATCCCCCCACACTTATTAAGCTACCGATTAACTCTAATTCAGTTACCTATTAAGCTAACCTAATTATAAATTAATCTACTTAGCCAACGATTAGCTTAGGTTGTTTTATTTTTGTTATTTTGAGAGAGAGTTAGAAGAAGAAGAAGAAAAAGAAGAAGAAGTTTTTTTTTTTTTTTTTGAGATGGTTGTTTTGAGTGAGATTGAGCGGGGTGAACCTTCTTCTTGTGAAGGTGATCATGCTACGAATTCCTCTTACGTTAAAGAAGCCATGGATTGTTGGAACTCTACCAATCTAGAGAAAATCCATGGACAAGAGTGTTTGGAATGCGGTTGCAGTTATAGTATTCGGTAGATCCAGATCATTAATGGAGCCACCGAATATCCCAACCACCATTCGTACATGCACATTAAAGTAACCATTCGGTTGCTCGAATTTTTTTAAGCTACCGAATGTATACTCGGTAGATATGTTCTCAAAGGGTTACCGAATACTATTGATTTTTGGTACAGAAAATTGGCCAAAACTCATCTATATTCGGTGGCTTGAGTAGCTACCGAGTGATGCTTTCCAGTACTACTCGGCAGTTCTACATTTTGTTTGAGCTACCGATTGTTGTTTATTTTCCAATTTGTCTAATGTTTTCAATCTTGTTTATCCGATTGTTGTTTATTAGATTTCTTCAATCAATTCAAAGGTGTGGTGGTTTCACTCATTTCATGTCATTAATTGCAACACCACAAATATACATAGTACACAATCATTGCAACACCACAAATGCAAAGAGATTCAGTAATCAAACCTCAAATACTTTAGGCGAACAAATCTTCTCGAAATTCCTCCCAATGGAAGCAAAAAAACGACCACCATCTTTCTTAGAATCATGGTCAGATGAATATGATTCTTCTTTTTTCTTTGGGTAAATTGCTTCAACTAATGCTTCAATTTCTTCTTTAGCTCTTTGGAAAACACTTGACCTTTGATATCATCAATCTTTGTATTCTCATTGATATCATCACTTGTTCCATGAGTTTCCTTATCATGTTTTGGTGACCTATCAGTATGAGCAATTGATGTTACTTCTTCTTTTGCTCTTTCCATCAAATTTGGTGCCTTTACTTCTTCAAAATCAAAAAAAAAAAAAAAAAGTCTTATCAGAAATCAAAATTTATTCATGACCCATTG
>JAJJMA010343165.1:3804-19026 GCA_023529015.1 Papaver nudicaule
TAAAATCATGGATTTGTCCCAGCTTCCAAAGAATTAAAATAAACTTGGCAGTCATTTGGAACTCAGCGAGATACTAATGGTATTTGCAGGGAGGTGAGAGCTCAAGCAATGGAGGCGCAGAGTAAGGATGAGGGAGAGATCTCGGCAGTCACAACGGCACTCAATTGGGGACTGGAGCTACAATCAGTAGACATCGGAATTGAGGGCCAAAGTAAGCCGATTCAAGGCATAATCAAGGGTGAAACAGGAGGCAAAAGGTGGCACAAGATCTCTATGGAACAACAAGGGCAAGAATTTACTTAGTATTTTTCTTCAACGACAAAGACTTTGTGTTTTTAACTTAATAGTTAAAGAGGCTAATATGGTTGCTATTGCTTTAGTCCAAAAGCTAAACACAACCGAACCTTTTATGTTTAAGCAACCACCTCCGTGCTTTTTATTCGATGTAATCACTAATGAGGCACGCCTCAATCTCGCTAGTAGTGAACAACAATATGTTTCCACATTTTAGTTACTAGTAAAATGCACGCGCGCTGCACGTGTAACTATAATCTATCGCTCACGAAATTCTAAGATATTACAAATTTATCGTCTGCACCTGTACATTAAGAGGAAACAGAGTTCTAAAACTTTTCTCTAGCCAACTGTCTCTGGTATAGAAGGCCTTCAACTCTTCTTGACGAAGTATATAAACCTGCTACATTAACATAAGTGTTGTTGAGGGTCTGTTGCAGGTCTTTAATTCAGTAAAAAATACTCGTGCAGGCAAAGGCTTTACCTCAGTATATGATTTGAAAATACTAAATAGTCTGGTGTTCATCCTTCGCGGAGTGCATCTGGGTTACTGCAGAAGCAATGCCGAACCGCCTAAGAGAATAGATGTCACCCTCTTGGAGAAGTTCAAATTAAGGTTTTAGGTAAGTGTGATTCCCATATGATTCACCACCCTGCAATTGCGATCCATTAGTTTCAAATGGAATTTACTAATGCACAACATTGTTCCAATCAAAATATGATGCCAAGAACTAAAGTCGAAGCATCAGTTTATAGAACCAAAAATTAAAGTAAAGGAATGAACAAAACTATAATCCTTTTCCTTGTACCCATCAAGGGATTCTTTCCCATATGGGCCATACCACCAAAAGTTCGAAACTATACATAATTATTTCTCAAACTACAAAATTGATGGAAGACATAGTTTCCTATAATCTTGGGACATCTGTTATCCCCCAAGGCCTGCTTGTGTTGTTTAGTGTCTGTTTCACAAAGAGATGGTATGTGTACAAAAGTACACTTAGCATTCAAAGAGATGGCCTGTATACAACTGACTACCCATGACATGTCATTACAAAGATATTGTATGTTTACAAATGATCATTTGTCGTTCAAAAGCCAATTATATACAGCATCTCACTGATGTCTAAAACTTCTCTAACACCCTAAGAAAACGATAAAAATAAATCATCATTCAACCTATAAATGCCAAGCAATAAAATCAGTTTAGAAAAAGAAAAGATTCAACTGAAATATGAGCTAAAACAACTGAAACATAAATCGTTTACCCAAAAATGGGTCACGGACTGTATGAATTCCCAAAACATTTCCGGCCAAAATAGAGAAGCATACCGACAAATACATAAGCTTGAATCTGTTCTTGTTGGTTTTGCAACTCATAAAAGGCATCATCTGTGTTAGTTTTTATTACTCGGCATTGAATTGAACAAAGTAGTTGCACAAAGGCATTATCCTGCCAAACACAGTCCAAATAGTTACGTTCCCTGATATAATAACTGACCCAAGACACATCTATTCCTCTTTTTATTTTCAAAAATCACAACTTTACACAATTTAGGCTTATTGACAACTCTAATAATCAATCAAACAAACTACCTATATCACATATCGAACAAATCACATGAAGTTTGTGACCGCATTTGTCTAAATACAAACCATGAGATAAATCAAAGATCCTTCAATAGAAGTTATCGTACTACTATAAATCCTATGATTTATACCTTAGGTGTCGAGGGGTCCAAATGTAGCTGAAATTGCATCCCTCGTAAATCTTCACTTCTCCATTGTTAAAATGTTTAAAATCACCAAAAGATAACTGAAAAGAAATCAAACGAAAATGAGTTGCAAATGCTAAGGATGTAGTAAAGGCTAGAGATATGGGTGCAAATGACAACTTGCTGACTCCAACCGCCAAACAAAACACTCTTTCTTATTTGTAAATGTAACTTCATTCTCCATTCAACCATCTTGTTGTGTTCCGATGTCTGGTTGTTAAAGATTTGTCTATTTGAATCAGAA
The DNA here is from genome assembly GCA_023529015.1 of Papaver nudicaule. Lineage (NCBI taxonomy): Eukaryota > Viridiplantae > Streptophyta > Magnoliopsida > Ranunculales > Papaveraceae > Papaver > Papaver nudicaule. The sequence continues at coordinate 6,118 of JAJJMA010343165.1, forward strand.
ATTTAATTAGCTAAAACTTTAACCCATAACATAAAACCTTGAGCTAAGTTTAGAGTAAGGGTTGCTGAAACCAAAATCATGAATAAAAATTCTTTGTTATTTCTTTCAGACTTTGGAATATTTCCCAAACCCAATTCCAGTTCCTCAATACCAAAAATGAATTGATTGAATATAGGATAAAATAGCAAGGAAACTTACATTTCTGTCTAAATCTACCTTCGAACTGCACTTATCAGTCTTGGATTGTCCAAAGTCTGTAAAATGAATAGGTTCAAATCAGAAAGACAAAGACAAAATTTTGAAACAGACAAATCGCTAAAAACTGCACTTCCTACCTGGATCTGTTGACGCGTTACGGAGGAACTCTATGCTCTTAAGCTGACTATAAAAGAACCTGAAATAAGTACACATATCATTGTAAACAGTTTAGTAGATTAAATCATAACCAAAGATAACTACCAATTAAAACGACAATTGAATCAATGAATGTTTAGTAGCAAAATTTGAAAAAAGATCTGATAAAACATACCTCATAGTTTAATGTTTTCCCTGATAATAACGTGTACCCTGTAATAAAAAACAAACAAATAAGCAACTGCATATAACATATAGAAGAACATCGCTAGACTGAAAATAGAAAACAACAGTTTCCATTTAAAAAATAAATAATCAGCAGCCTAAAGGGTTACCAAATCAGTGACTGAGCATGATTCACTTCCCCCAAGAACTTGCTGTATATCTCCATGAGTTTTCATCTTCAAAACTAAAAAATCAACACAGAACAGATTCAAATTAGAAAAGCATTGACACAATGGAAGTTAAAGAGATTAGTGGGAAAAAATCATAGAGAAAAATGAGAATTTCAAATTGTAATTCTACTGGTCTTTTAGGCCTTTTGTCAAACGGTTGATGTGCACTTCCAGAGTGATTTTGCTGTTGATGTCTAGCGCCTATTTATAGCTTTCTTGACCAGCAAATTGGAGCTTAACAATAACCCAACACTCATAATCATATGAAAACTCTTAAAACTTAACCAATTTCATCCATTCATCACATAAATTCATGGCAAAAGCATTACCTGATGAGTAGTTATACACAAACTTGAGCTGGAAACATAGGAGAAAGAAAAATTTACATGCAAAACTACAATTTGAAATTAAAACCTAATTATGAAAAATTCACATAACTTAATTGTGCAAGAAAATTGAGACTGTAAGAGTTGAAATTAGGGACGGGAAAATCGACATTTGGGGTTTACTAAACCCATCAGCACTTGTTAGAGCAAATTTGAGTAGAAAGTTTGATTAGAAAATTGGAATTTCAATTGGGGTTAGGCTGAAAAAATTGAATTAAAATCCTGAACTAAAACTGAATTTGGGTTTTAGTTGCGTGTAATAGACGATCTGCGAAGAGAAAAGAATAGATAGATAGGGGATGGGAGAACGTGAAGTACCTATCTACCCTTACGATGTTTTTATATTTACAGGAACTCGCGTAGGGAGAAAAAAACCCGGAAAGGACTAATTAGTCTTTTCCTGTCGGACGGTGGAAAAACACCTTTTTCCTTAATACTCCCTCCGTCCCACATAAATTGAGCTAGTTCTATTTTGATTTTGTCCCACACAAATTGAGCTAGTTCTATTATATAGGTCATGTTTCTAATCTTATCCTTTTTATTGATTATTGTTATGAAATCTTAGTATAATAAATATTAATAATTTCATAGTCATGTTTATACTCGTTGCGTAGGTGTTTTAAAATGCCTTTTAATGGTATAAAGTTTACAAAGATACATGCCATAATTTGAGAGATATGTCGTTTCTAAATTTTACTATCATAGTATTTATAAGGGTATAATTGGAAAAAACAGTAAAAAGCTAATCTCTCTCTTCCTTGCCTTAATAATTGTGCAAATCCCAACTAGCTCAATTTATGTGGGACGGAGGGAGTATTAGTAAGAAGTAAGATAATCTAAGGTTTAATTATCAAAAAAAGTGATCCGTAATTTTCATTAGCTCTTAAGGATAGTTCTGTAAATGCAGGAGGGGATCAGATGATTCATGAGAGGAGGACCAATGTCGTCCGCACGTGTGTAAATCCAGCCTTTTTCTTTCTTTTACTCCGCAGGAGTAAATTTTTAACTAGCGTCGGTTGCTCGTGCGAAATGTCAACTCAGTCACGTGCGAAAACTGTAAACCCCTCTCTCATTTATTGGTTGGATGAAGTTCTCACTTCCACACTCAGTGAGTCTCTCTCTCTCTTACACTAGTAAGAAGAAGAATAAGATCATTCAATCACTTTTTTGGTGTACTCGAAAAGTTTCCCAAATTAGGGTTTCTATTTTCGTAGATCGATTTGAGGTTCGTTTATTATAACTACACTCCAATTTCTTATATATTTTTCTAACTGCAACTTAAGATCATAAAAATGCTGAAAATTTTGGTTAATTTCATATGAATCTTGCAATTTTTGGTTGGATTTGAAGAATTTGTAGTGTTTTTAGTGTTACAAAAGTGATAATTGATAGAGGGAATTTGTTAGGCAAGATTTAGAAACTTTGTAATTTTATTTTTTGTTTCTGTTTTTCTTGAGCTATTTTAGGGTTATAGCGCATTTGGGGTAATATAGGAATCATATTTTCTTGACATTTCACACAGGCAGTAATTGTAATGGACGTGTTCAAGTTTAAAATCCACACATATACGACTATATTGAATATAAGCATCCACAACTGTCTGTGTGATTGTTAGTTATAAACTGATTATGTTCATTCCTTTGTGCAGAACATTGTTTTATTTCTCGTGCACTGATTGCTAACTGCCTGATTATGCCATATCATATGTCGTCGGCTTGAACATCAGCGGGCATTCCTCTGATGGAAAATCTAAGGCCAATTCTTCTTTCTATTCTGCTGTTTCATATTTTACTGGGAGAAAACAGTGCTCTCAGTCCAGATGGTATTGTCATACATCATTATTTTATAATTCCTTTTGTGCCGCTTTGTTTTTTCTTGTGTACACGGAAGAAAATAAAAAAATGGCTGCCTAATATGGTCACTGTAAAATGACATGGATTGAAGTGTTCAACACAGACGGTTTGACAAACCTCATACCTCTAAACCATCCATCTTCTGATAAATATTATTGATGTCGGGTTTGTAGGTGAGGCACTGTGGGGTTTTAAGACAGCCATTCTTGGTTCAGACGGTATCCTTCTTCAATGGAAACAAGAGGATCCAGATCCTTGTGGTTGGAAAGGGGTGAAATGTGATGCTCATACCAAGCGGGTGATTTACTTGTGAGTTCTTGGAATCGCTTTTAAGATGTTTTTTATCCTTGATTTGGTGAAAGTTACTCAGCAGCATAACTTGAAGTTCAACTCATAGTTCTCTAAGTTGCATGAAAATAAATCCTTTTGGTTGTTAGTTTTCACCCTTCATATAGTTACAATAATAGGTTTTAGCCTTTTAGGTGTTTAGCTGTTCTACAAGATTTTATGAAAGGTAGGTGAAAGTTTGAAAGTGTTGTTCTGAAATAGTCACAACCACATGTCCAAATATAAAGCAATGTGCCACGGTTTGGTACAAAGAACTTAGCAAAGGCTTTGTCAGTGCATTCTCACGTTTTTACTATAAAAAGATTTATACTTACTGCAAATTGGGTTTTCACATTTTGGACAACTTCCGTTCACTTCGTTTCTGTTGCGTACATGGAAAAAAATGCTTCTTACTTGTGCCATTGCAATTATTAATTTACTATAAACAGGATATGGCTATCTATATCAATTAGCTAGTCCAATATTTGAATTCCTGGAAATTTTCATCTCCAGTCTTTTTTTTCCGTCTATATCAATACAGCTGCTATCTGTGTTGTGAGTTTCATGATTGGGCAGCTAAAATTCTTGATAAGTAAGTCAGTTATAAAGGCATTTTCTGACTTTCTTAACCATAGTACTCGGGAGAAGCTACCCTATGGCTCTATGCATCGGCCCTATAGGATTTTAAATGCCTTTTTTATGCTAATTTTGGATGTTCTTGTCTTTTAGGAGTCTTCCGCAACACAAGCTGAGTGGATCTATATCACCTGAGATCGGAAAGCTAAATCACTTGAAAGTTCTGTATGTAATTCCAGTGGATGTTCTTTGAAAATGGTTCTTCTAATTGTGTTTAAGTGTAATTGTTTGTGCCATTCCTGAATTATTTCATGTTTCAGAGCGCTTCATAACAACAACTTATTTGGAACAATCCCTTCGGAGTTGAGCAATTGCACAGAATTGCGAGCAATGTAAGTTCACTACTATGTTTACGGCAAATGTATGTTTTGATTCATTTGCTACAGTACTGGTATGTCTTATTCATTGCAGTGTTCAAAAGTTAGAATCATGGAAGGTGTGAGTATCAAAGAAAGCAATAGGTCCTAAATCTACAACACACTTTAACTGTATATATGTGTACAGAACCATATGGGCAGATTCAAATTTGATCCCAGTTTTATTTAACAGTTACATGAAAGGCATCTAGCCAGAGTTATTATTTATTAGGAGTTTCCTCCAGTTTTGACAGTATCAATGTTATCTTTCATGCGCTGTTGACTGTTCTAATGTTAAAAGTATTGTTTGCTTATATATATTTTCACAGATATTTGCAGGGTAACTACTTGAGTGGATCAATTCCTTCCGACTTCGGGGACCTTCCAGAGCTTGAGTTCTTGTTAGTTGCACTTCCCACTTTAGTTTCTTTCATATAATTGAACCATTCATGAAATCTTTTGAGTTATATTGCTGGATTCTCTGCTTATTCAATGGTTATTGCTAGATCTCTTGTTAGCATCTATACGTCAACTTGTCTTTAATTTGGTGTTACTCATGGATTACTCATTTTTCCTACATTTTCTGCTGCTTTCTTAGGGATGTCTCCAGTAACTCTTTAAGTGGTTCGATCCCTTCATCCCTTGGGAAGTTGAGCAAGCTTTCAATATTGTGAGTATACCCACTGCATTTGTCAAGTTTATTACTGGTAGGACTACCTTGGGTATGCTTCTGATTGGCAAATTCCTCCTCGTTTTGAAGAAATGTCTCGACAAACTTTCTGAGTGGAGCAATACCACCCAACATCAAATTTACTGAGAGTTCGTAAGTACTACATACTATACAACTTGATTATCTATATTTCAACATGATATGTTTATTCATCTGGATGGTTGCTTAGCTGAAAACTTGTGACAATTTTTTTTTTTTTACGGTGATGTACAATGTGTTGGATTTTTGGTTAGATAACATAAAATAGATGTTTATGCTGTTCTATAGTAAGTTCTAAGATACTCAATTGGTCCAACTAACCAAATATTTTCATTTGAATAACTACTATAGCATTTACAAGTTTAATGAGCTATATTATAAATCTGATTAAATAACATGAGACTTGAAAATAATGCACATTGATTATAATTAAGGTAGATTTGAAAAATATTCATTTTGTTGAAGCCAGTCTTCAAAATGGTTTTGTGAAACGTTGATATTTTAGTAAGCTGGGTGATATTTTCAAATTAGCTTCTGAATGTTATATATAAACCTCATTCGTAGCTTCATTAGTTGATAGCAATGCATTTGTGCTAATCTTCATTGAGATGGCCAGAAACTATGTAACTATAATTTGAACATTCATTGATAGAGGCTATTTTTTAGAATCTTAATCTAACTTTCACCTGATTGATATACTAATTTAATGTGTATGCAGCTTTGTTGGAAACAACTTGTGTGGGACACCAAACACTGCAGTATGCAAAGATGAGCGTGCAGGAGCTTCTTTGGGGTCTCAAACTAATATAGGTAGATATTGTATTCTCCTCAACTGCTTTTGATGTGAAATTTTCCATGTTCGTAATAGAATTTAGGAAGCATGTTTTTGCTTATCTCTCAAGATGACAGGTTTCCCAGCAGTTCCTAGGTTCGGAAGTTTCTTCTATGTTATAACTATCTTTCGAATTGATTGTAATAAGCATATGATCGCCTGGATTCTATCTACCATACTTTCCATTAATTGCATTGTCTAAAGTTGTACCAGTTATGGGCTTCATTTAGATTTATCTACAATATGTATCTTCATATATGTGAGGTACATCTTCTAAAGAACACCCCAATTTTAGTCCTTCCTTGCATCTATATATTTGTTTGATTGAAAGGTTATTTTTCATATATTTCATTACTGCAACCATAGAATCTTAAAATGGAGATTTCGTATATAAAATCCTTTGCAGAACGATTTATGAAAAAATGGCTGCAGTTGGATTACTCAACTCAATTAGTCGTGCTTTTAGAGTCAACTTCTTCCCCATGCTACGTGTGAAAGGGAAATTGTAAAGACTGCCATTAAAGCAGCCCAAGCAAGACTTACTATATTATATGTGAATTTTGTCCCTGTTTCTATGAATGCGTAGCAATTCGTCCAATAAGAAGGTACATTGTGTTTCTTATGATTTAGTTGTGATATGTTGCAGATAAGAACGGGAAAAAAAAGTCAGGGACGAGACTCCTTATAAGTGCATTGGCAACTGTTGGTGCTTTACTCTTGGTAGCATTGATGTGCTTCTGGGGCTGTTTTTTGTATAAGAAATTTGGGAAAAATGATTCCAGAACCCTTGCGATGGATGTTATTGGAGGTACTGGTCCCAGTTAAACAACATCAAGGGTTTCTTTTAGTGCTTTATATTGCTTCACTTTGATCTCACCAGGTACTCTTTCAGGTGCATCAATCGTAATGTTCCATGGAGATTTGCCCTACTCTTCAAAAGACATCATTAAGAAGTTAGAGAATTTGAGCGAGGAACATATTATCGGTTCCGGTGGATTTGGGAAAGTATATAAGCTTGCCATGGATGATGGCAGTGTATTTGCTTTGAAAAGAATAATGAAGACAAATGAAGGCTTGGATCGGTTTTTTGAAAGGGAACTTGAAATACTTGGTAGCATTAAGCACCGATATCTGGTGAACTTGCGTGGATACTGCAACTCCCCTTCTTCGAAATTGTTAATTTATGATTATTTACCAGGTGGAAGCCTAGACGAGGCACTTCATGGTGAGTTCCCTCAATCTGGTGGTCTGTGTTACTATTACCTAGACTAAAATCATCAAATGATTAGTCCTACAGTGAGGAGACAATTCTCACTAAATTTCAGTTTCTGGAACATTTTCATCTGTATCTTGCAGCCCTGTAATGTATCTGCTTTGGCGGATCTCACATATTATTCTCATGTAGTTAAAAAAAATCAGAACACTTCGAGGACTAATCGTTAAGCTTGAAATCCTCTTATGTTCTGATTTAGAATCTGATTGCCTGTACATTCTTTCTAACTACTTTTGTTTGAAGGAACATATAATTTATTACTCGTGTCAAACATCTGTAATTGATGAAGAATGTTATGCATGTAGCAGAGCGATCCGAGCTACTAGATTGGGATGCACGTCTGAATATAATTATGGGAGCTGCGAAAGGTTTGGCGTACTTACATCATGATTGTTCCCCTCGAATCATACATCGAGATATAAAGTCAAGCAACATTTTACTTGATGGTAATATGGAGGCTCGTGTATCTGACTTTGGACTTGCCAAATTACTAGAGGATGAAGAATCCCACATTACTACCATCGTCGCTGGAACCTTTGGTTATCTTGCTCCAGGTTTGTCAAGAACAGACTTTTGGTTGTATTTTTGGAGGTTCAACATGCAATGGTCCTGATATAAATTCAATGTGATCAAGCGTCACTGATTCTCTTACAGTTGTGGAGTTTTTTTTGTTTGTGTGTTATAAAGAACTAACACGTCTGCATCATTTGTGCAGAGTACATGCTAAGTGGTAGAGCAACAGAAAAAAGCGATGTTTACAGCTTTGGGGTTCTAGTCCTTGAAATATTGAGTGGGAAGCGACCCACGGACGCATCTTTCATCGAAAAAGGCCTTAATATTGTTGGTTGGGTACATCTTTAACTTCCACCTATTCAAAGTATTCTTTTAGTATTTGATGTCATAATTGTGTTCATGTGATGGTAGTTACTTGGTGATTCTAGCACGCATATGTAAAATCGGCATTGGTCCCTAAACCCTGAATATTTGGATTTCTCAGTGTTTTTCGTAATCAGCTGCATCTGTTCTTTCTGTGCAGTTGAACTTTCTAGTTGCCGAAAATAGGCCAAGGGAAATTGTGGACCAACACTGTGAGGGTATTCAGACCGAGAGTCTCGACACCCTGCTCTTGATATCTATCCAGTGTGTTTCGTCTAGTCCAGATGACCGGCCTACCATGCATAGGGTGGTCCAGATACTTGAAGCCGAAATAAATACTCCATGCCCAAGCGATTTCTATGATTCCAGCTCAGATTGAAGAACCCTCCAAAGCAAAAGAGAAACAATCAAGCTCGTGTTCACAGGAAATGTGATTCAGTTTACTCACCAGAATGAAAGAAACGTCTGCAAGACACGAAAGGTTTCAGAAACTTGGGCCTCCAATTAAGTATCCATTCTTTAGCTCTGTTTTATGGAGATCAGAAAATGGCAAATTTTGGTGTTTTCATCTGTCTGTAAGGTGTCAGAGCAGGTAGCAATCGAGAAATTTGAGGGTGCTTTTGGTGTTTTCGTTTAACGTAGGTGCATATGTGAGAAAAGGTTCTAAAGATGTCCCCACCTGTATTTCATTTTATCTTTTCTTTCGCCATTCAATTGCGTAACATGTATATGGAATTTATGATTCTCTGGGTCACTCTCGGTCGAAGGGGTCTTTGTTATTTAATGCCATTTTGTAAGATAAGTTCCGTCAGAAATCACCAGTTCAGTCTTCAGTTCTCTTCTTCGCGCTTTGTTCACATTTCTTTGATGCCATCTTTTACACACATGGCTCTTAGTTGCACAATAGGAAATTTGGTAATAACAGCGTATCATTACTTGTGGCATCATGATTACGAATGTGTTATTAATTTTTACATTTGAAATGAACACACACGATATAAGATCCATAAACCTTATTATAAGCTTTCCTTGAACCGTCCGTGACAAAAATTAAAACACATCCAAGATCATGCACTGAAATAATCAGGGCTATCTCAAATTTGGTTTCAACCTAAAGCTCTGAACAAATGATATGACAGAACACTGCAAGTTGTGAATTACACCGTGACTAGGTTTTTTTCGCAAACAGTCGATTAGCAATTGGTAGTCCATCAATGTAGCATCAGTTAATGGCTCTAGAAACTCACACTTCGCTAAAATTTCAGTTGGGGGCACTCCAGAAATGAGATTTGTATCCAACTTCGGCTTCCCATTTTTGGTATTTTGAAACCCTTCAACCGGACGATCTTGTTCAAGGGCGAAGGGAGATGATCCAGAAATAACTTCTTGTTGAAATGGCAAAGCTCTTGCAGCTTGTAAACAAAATTCCATCCATTGGTGGATTAATGGAGATGGACCCCTTACTCTCCCACCAATCCTATCCGAAGCAAATTTTGAGGCAGCAGGGATTGCCTGCAGAACATGAAACAAACTACAATAGTCTAGTTGCTAAACACTCTAGGAGCCAACTTAAATAAAGAAAACAAAGAGAAGAAATTTCATTTCATGTACGCCATGATAGATGTGTCCAAGAACATACCCATAAGTCTGCCCATAGACTAGCTCCGGACTTGGGAACCACCAATGCAACGTTTGACATGCGCTTCGCAGCAGGAAGAACATCGCTGCTCCATCCAACAGCAACCCAAACATCACCAACTCCAAAGGCCTTTAGATAGTGTACATTGTCGAATAGTCGAACCTACAAGCAAGTTGAACACACATGCCTCATAATTATCAAGAACAAATCATAATCTTGGAAATGAGAAAAATGACTAAGAAAAAAGCCGAGGTTAACATATACTATATGTAAAATCCACAATTTAAGAACGTATTCCACAGAATGAAATGACATGCATGCTCCTTAGGTCGGACTTGCTGCGAAAACGGAGTTCATTTTTTTTAAACCCACACTAATAAGGAAAAAGAAGACAGCGCGATGTGACTGCTAAGACATTCTCTATGACTGTAAGATGGGTGTTGGGGATAATTATTTGAAGTCCCCAAATCATATTGTAGGGGGTCTCTTAACCTTGTTTAATGAAGCTGAAAGTGATCTTTGAACTAATACTACTCCCAAAATTGCAGCATTGGACGGACTGACAGAGAGAAGCTAAAAATGGTTTTCCACTTAATACCTGTTTCTGAAGCGACAGCAGATTCTGCAAGACAGCATTCCTTCCACCAGTAACTTGCGAGTTAAAGTCCTTTGTATTGTATGAAGCTCCCATATACTTCAAAACTGCACCAATCACTTCTCTAGGAGAATCAACCATTGAAATCTTCCCAGCAAGCTCAGGTCTCCACAAATCCTTCCAGTCCTGGAATTTTGCAAAATTCGTAAAAGAAATTGTACAACTGGACGGGTATGATCGGGCCATACATTTATAAGAAATCACCAACTGCTAGATTGCAGTATCTTCCGTAGATGATTTATGGATGAAAAATGGGTGTCAAGGAACTTCCATCACTCACTATACAAGGTCTTGTAATGTTTTTGTTGACAGTGTAAGTCCACGTCATAAAGTTCGAACAATAGAGAACCATTTGTTAAAACTCTGACTCGTGAGGAAAAAGTTCCAAGCTTTCGGGTAAGTTACCTCTATTGGGGCAATATTATGCTTCTTAAATTTGTTCTTCTTGTAAATGATCACCATGCTTCCCCACCGATATGGTGCTGCCCAAATCTTGCCGTCAACGTTTAACTGTCCATCACTGTTCCGACGCAAATAAACCTGAGCTAGTCTAAGCAAAAAGTAAGTCAGAGAGTATATCCTTTTTTCGCTTCTAAGTACAATGGAAAACAAGAACTGAATAAAACATGAATGTGAAGTCGTACCTTCCATTTATCGCTTAAACCCCTAAACCAATCCTGTCCTTCCACATCTGGCATGGGTTCAATCATACCCTTGCGAATTCCCAAACTAAGCCATGAATCACCCACTGAAACAATATCAGCTGCCATAGCAGACTTAACGTCAAGTTTGCTTTTGCTAAAGGATGAAGACAAATCATTGAATATGTCATTAAGACTTCCACGGAACTCCATGCTCAGTTTCAATCTCCTTCCTTGTGATTGCAGAAAATCCTATTAGTCACAAAACAGTAATCCAGCATTGGCTTCAATAACAATCTATTATTACATGTAAGCAAAACATAAATCGCCTCATCCCAGACCGTCACAAGGAAAACTTATCCGGCATTAACTTGGAACCTAATCAAAGCTGCTGATAACAAAACTTCTAAACATCAAAGAAAATATGTAAATTATCAAATTAAACCTTAATCCATGACGGAGATACGGAGCCACGAAGTGCAACAACTCGTAAAGGAACGGTCAAAGCGAATGTCTTAGATTTCCAACTATCGAACATGGCCTTCAATTCCTTATCTTCTACTTGAACATTTTCCATTGCATCAGATTTTCCTGTAGTAAGACACTTTCTCTAAACAACAATATTACTTGGATAGCAGAACTCATCAATTTAACTTCTTGTATCACACTAAGGTACTTCTTGTATCACACTAACGCACAAGCTAAGCCTCCGAATTTGGTGACAGGGTCAGGGTGTGAAACTTCGGTGAATTTCAGGGTGCCAAAAAAAAAAAAGACCTCCTCAGTAACCAAATTATCACCAGAGTGCACATTTGTGAATGCCATACAATTTTCATTTTATCATTTAAGTGATCAAGATTAATCTTTAATAACTGGTTAAAACAGACGATTTGTAACCCTTTACTGATAGCCATCTCAGTTCTAATGAGCAGGAAAAAATCATGTGTAGCTATGTATTCTGCTTTCCCAATGTTGAGAGATATTTTTGTTTACATTTTACATAACAGGCTTATAGTAAATGATACTTTCAAAGGAAATAAAGTATTGAAAACCTGAAGTTGGATCAGCAGCGTTAATTTGATCATCATTTTTCCCTTCCTCTTCGTTCAATGATTGACTCGTGGTGGGCGGAAGAACGGGAACATTTCTGATATCAGCTGCGCGTGCGCTAAGGCAAACAAAGAGTATCGAAGAAGCAGCAAACTTAAGAAACAGCGAATGGAAACTTTTTAGGGGTTTCAAATAACCATCGTCGGTGTATGGTGAAATCGGTGAAAATGGTGTTAGATTATGGGAATTGGATATGGCAAAAACCGTGAATTTTGAAGATCTGACTGCTCTGATTCGTTGCAAGTGAAGAAGTGGGTTTGGGGTATGAAAAGGAATTGTTAAATGCGGATTTTGGAGTGGAGAGGATGATGATAATGACGACACCATTTTTATCGAAAGAGATTTTCCTCAGTCTATGACTGTGAGAAGAAGGAACAGAGTTTGAGCTTAAGGGTGTGTTTGTTCGGGTGAAATCTCAAATTTAAGAATTTTATCATTTGAGCACTTGATAATAACAGTCACCTTTTTTTCTAGGTAATCCGCAATATATTCCACGTTGGAGTCAATTTAAGCATCTTAAAGAAAAACACTTATGCATTTACAGAAATTATGTGTTTCGATCTCTACAACCTATTGCAGAAGATGCCGATAAAATTCCTAAATATAATGGCAAAGCCTATTTGAAAAATACGAAAAAGAATATAGAAACAACATAGAGAACGTGATGCAAATAGGTTAAACAGATTGTTTTCAAGGATTAAAAGAAAGGTGATGGAATTTGTGGCCCTAGTCTTCCAAATGAATCGAATAAAAATAATTGGTGAAACCAATGACGAAGTGTTACACTGATCGCTAGAGGAATGGCGAAGAGTGAGAAGGACACCTTTTGGTTTCTTAAATTGTTTCCATGTCTTGCAAACAATGAGA
>JAJJMA010343184.1:0-14675 GCA_023529015.1 Papaver nudicaule
TAGTGGGATTCCTAGTATTACGTATGTGAATACATACTTAGGCTAGGTCTTGGCCAAGAAAATAAAAAAGAAAGGAAAGGTTTTACCCGTTTTAGCAGAGAATTTTTTTCTCCTTTCGTTGTCGTGATCAAGTCCTTGTTTCTCCTTGATCGTCTCCACTAAGCGAGTGGTTATGCAATTAGTTAATTTTCTGAGCAGCGCCTTTGGTGCAAGCTTGGGTGGCGTACCCTCCAGTGAGCAAGAAGCGGCCATTGGTGTTCAAAGTTGAATTTGTAGCGCTGAGCGAGGTGGAGCACCGATGCTTTACGAAATAATGACCAATCCAGTGGTAGTTGGCAGTAGCAGTTGGTAGAGAGACACCGGGGAAGTGATCACATTCTTGTTCTTGATGTAGATCTGAATGTATCCAATTTTGGTGTAGAACATGTGTCTTCTCGTCTTATATATCCTATTAACGTGTTCATTGTGCAGATCCCATACTCTCAGTATCCCCTTATAGAGAATTCTTCCAAATCATGATGGTTGCGCCAAGTCCCCAATCATTAAAGAGGATGTTGGAGTTAAAATAGGCGAACTACTTGATGAAGATGTTTACCTCGCCGTCTTTACTGAGTAGTAAAGTTCTAGGAGTATTTCATTGTAAATTCTGACAGTTTGCGTCTTGCATGTTCCCTGGTGTTTGTGCCATATATCCTAGCTCGTTCATTGTGAACATACAAGAGAGTATTGTGTCCAAAAATCCCTTCGAGGCTCCTCGTAGATTTTGCGTAGTATTTGACGTGGTCTTGCACATGATCCTTGACTGCGCGTCTCGCGTATGCTGTAGTGTTTGTGTTGTATCTCCTAATCCCCTTGCTGGATTAGCATGAAATTTTAGTATGTGCTGGGAAACATACAGAGAAAGATTGTGTCCAAAAATCTTTCCAAAATCCCTTGTGTATTTCTCAAACCGGCTGTTTCTTCACAACAGAAGTTGCTGGCGCAGGAAATTCTGACAGCTTTTCTTTTCCTCAATGTTCACGCCGTATTTCTAAAACCAATGGAGTTATTGTATGAAATTAAACCACATAGTCGTAGATATTAAAACGGAGTTTGTGTATAAATTTTACCCAAGAATTCCTCACGAGCTTTCCGCAGCAACTGTTTTGGCTTCGTATGTACGTTATGTCCACTTACTTCGGTGTGTATTGTAATGTTTGCGCCATATCTATTGATCCACTAATTGGATCGCCATGAAATTTTTACACATAATAGTATACACCTGTAGGAAGATGGTGTATAAAAATCACCTTCATATCTTTTACCAATCTTCTGCGTTGCTCGTTTTTGTAAAGGCCGTCGTACAATGAACTTGGTATATAGTCGTGAGAACGCCTTTGTTTGTCTCCGGAGTAGGTTTTCTCCATGGAGACCCGAAATAAAATAACTTCTCCATAAGACGATTTATAGTCCTTGATTGGTAACTCTAACGCTGAGGCTGTAGGTAAGGGTGTTGATCCAGAGGGTTAATGAAGACTGGGAGGAGATTCTGTGGAGTCACAGGGGTATACGGTGGTAGAAATATATTGTGAGGCTAAGGTTAGGCGAACTTCTTATGGTAAGAGATATCTTCTGGGTAAGGTAGTTTTCTATTTTGTGGCCTTGTGGGAATTTTTTGTGAAAGGTGTTTCGTGGCTCCATGAGCACGGAGTCACGGAAATAGTGTCGATGGAAGGTGTTTCGTGGCTCCACGAGCGTGGAGACTCGGAGATAATTTTGGTAGAAGGTATCTTCTGGCTCCGCGGCTGCAGAGTCACGAGAATATTTTATGGTGGAAGGTGTGGGGTTACAGGAATATTCTGTGGTGGAAGGTATTTGAGTATTTGAAAACTGTGAAGGTCTAGTGAGACAAATACCTTTAATCCCCGTATTAAGATCCTTGCTCGCACATTGCTTGCTCCAGAGGCTCTAAAGTGTTCATCTGATCGCTGGTTTCGTATTGGTGATTGCTCCTCGTTAATGTTCGTGATGACGTGTCCTTCTAGCATGTTGTGGTAGAATCTTAAGTAAACGGATGTTGTGTAGAAAGTCTTTCCCATTCTCCATTTATTGGCACGTCTTTTGAAGTCCTTGCGCTTGGAACATCCACTCTGTCATCTTTTTGAATCTTGGTTGCCACCGAAAGGTGCTGGATACTCGTTGCTAGTGATAGCTGAGAGGAGCGCTAAGACCATGATACTGCTAGCTTCCTCAAAAGATGAAGACTTGGTGGCGTTGCTACCAGAAAGATTATGGTGGCTTTCAGGTTTCTGTAGAGGCGTCGGTAGTGATGTCGGTGTTGATTAGAGTTCTTCTTTTTGGATCCTCCTTCCTTCAAAAGATCTGCTGCATGGATGTATCTGCTCGAGTAGGTCTTTCCATGACGATGAAGCGCTTTGGTAGAGGCAGGGGCATATCTTTTGTACCTTATGTTTCCTTTGACGAAATTTCTCCATTGATTGGGTCGTGGAGGCCAGCACTCCTAACGATGTTCGGTGCAGTGAAGAACAGTTGTGGCGAGGAGTACCCAGCCATGTTCTGTGATATCTTATCGACGTCTTTCACTGGGCTCAACTTCCCTCGTGCAGAAATGTGTTGCTCGCCGGCCTCCTTCAATATTCTCGTGTATTGGCCTTTCGGAGATGGTAAAGGCTCGAGTAAGCAGAGCATTCTCTTTAGTTGTTGAGAATCATCGAATTGGGGTAATCCGGTTGTTCCATTCTTGTCCAGACGTCTAATAGATCCAGTGCTTGTTCGAAGATAATGAGTCTGGGAATCCTGTATAGGCTTTGGTCCTCGTACTCCTCGTTGTTGTTGTTGTTGCTGCAGATCTGCATCTTGTGCTTGAGTCACGTTCTTGTTTGGGACCCTTTGAGTTATATTGTGTCGATACTCTGTTGCCTGGCTTGCTAACGCGTCTCCTGTTATCACAAGCTACCTCAATCCTTAACTGCTTGGATCTTTCTCTAGCAAGACAGGGACGGTTGTGGTCGATCATTTTGCAGACTTGTAGAGCTCTTAGCATGTTTGAGAGCGTCGCAAGAGAGCTCAGAAACCATTACGTTGATATAAATTTCGAATTCTGAACTTCTTCCAGTGAGGAGCATCCCATGGGAGAGGGGTCTCCTGGATAAGAAGGTTGGTGTGGACGAAGCAGAGATGCGCCTTCTCTTCTGGCTGCAGTGGTAATTTTGGGAGTCCCTATGTCTTGTCGTCATCCTCCTGGTGGTGATGATGGGGTTGTTCGTCCCTATAATATTTGTTAATAAATCCTTTGTCTTCACGAGTACTACGGGCCTCTTCGCTCCTTAAGGATTCATTACTCCGTAATAGTGTAGGTTCAGTTGTGGCGCTGTGATTTGTGGTGCCATGGCTCGTGGCGCCGTGACTCAGGGCTCCGTGACTTGTGTCGTCGTGACTCGTGGTGCCGTAGCCTGTGTTGTAGGTTGTTGTTGGACTCTTCCTCTTACTCCCTTCGCTGATGGCACTCATGGATGGTAGGTTGTTGTTGTACTGCTTGATGATCAGGCTGTTGTCACTGTTGGTATTACGATCCTCTTCGCTTCTTAGGGGTTTGGCCCTCTACGGTAGCGCTGGTGCAGTCGTGACAGATCTTTTGCAGTTTCATGAAGGGCTCAGTAGACAACGATCATTTCGCAGAGCTCCACCAATTGTAGTTCCGTTAGTCGAGAGTTTGGATCCTATACTGATACGAAAAAGTACTTGTGGTAGGACGCATTCATCATCTCGCTCCACGTACCAATGCTGGGTAAGGTTGTTGTACTAAGTGCAGGCTCTGCCAGTGAGGGGCTCCGGGAATTTTCTGAGTCTCAAGCACTTGGTGGTGTTAATGCTCTCCTCTTGGGGAGAGGGATCCTCTACACTTGTGTGGGCACGGTTGTCGGTGCTGGTGAACATGTAGCGTCGTCTCCTTCTCTGGGCTTTGGAGTAGTCTATCCAAATCGTCTTTTAGCGACGTACTTGTGTTGCGGCTCTTTTCGCGTTGAAGCTCTGTTTGAGTCACTACACCAATTTTGGGTGGTAGCAACGGTGCCCATCTGTTGCTAAAAGTGTTAGAAACGGGGGCTGGCCGTTGCTATTCATGGTGTGACAAATTTTAGCAACGGTAATGTTGTCGTTGCGTCTCCGGGTTAGCAACGGATCTAGCAACGGCCCAGTACAGCCGTTGCTAGATTTTGCCCGCAACGGCCTTTTTTCCGTTGCTTAATTTTGCCCGCAACGGCCAATTAACCGTTTCAAATTTTAATTAGCAACGGCCGATTTACCGTTTCGGATATTTAGACTAGCAACGGCCCAGCTGCCGTTTCTAAATTTTTACCAAGTCAAAAAAAAGACCAGGTCAAAGTCTGACGGACCTTGACTTTGACCTGGTCAAAACAGGGTAAGTCAGACTTTGACCTGGTCAAATCAGGGTAAGTCAGACTTTGACCTGGTCAAATCAGGGTCATTCAGACTTTGACCTGGTCATGTTCAGGGTCTATTTCACCCCAATTCTAGCTTGTAAGTACAAAGATAAATACTTAGAAACATTCAGAAATACTTAGAAATATTCTTCCAAGTTGGATATATAAAGTGATGGATACACATTTGTTCTTATATTTGAAATTGAGGAAATCTTACAAAAATTACAGTGTTGATGAGAGAAAGAAACTCTTACATTTAAATCAACTTCAAGTACCTTATAGATTCCAGTAATGGATCTTCTGCCTTGTTAACCAATAGCCCCCCCTTGCTGCTTCATGCAACAACTAAGTGACATTGTTTCCGGATATAGTTGGACCCTAATTTAAGGGCTCTAGCTAAGTTACCACACATCTGCAAGGAATCAGAAAATGTTTTGCATATTAGAAGTGCACAATGATATAGTTGTTAAGTTGCCCCTAGTTTGAAGTGCACAATGATGATGTGTCATAAGGACATGCTAAGTTTTCAACTCACCTATGCAAGGCTGGATCATCTGAAAGTTTTCCCCGTGCTTTAAACCAGAACATTGTACTGCAATAATTTAGCTTTTGTCAAAACACAGTACATCAAATATGTATAGTACTACTGGTAGAAAAGAAAATCTATGCTGGAATTTGTCAACTAGTAGTATCGAGGATATCCACAAAACCTGACCTAGTATATTAAAGCTTCTAACTTAGCACTATTACAAAAAATACAAGGGAAAAAAGCTGCAAAGCAGACACATGGAATGACAAACTTACATTTCGGACATTTTGGAATCATAATGACGAGCATCGAATTGTGAGCCTTCTGGAGCGAGTCCTGCCATGACTGTAAACAAAAACCCATGAGATATTGCACTTTTTTACTGATAACTCTTTGTGTTTGATATTTTAAAAAAAGTGGTTGTTAACAGTTTCAAGCAAGACAGTGCTGGTTTTGAAGGAAAAAAAAAAGTGAAGCAGTTGCTAACAGTGCCAAAATTAACATACCGTAAATGGTGATATTGCCTCTCGAAGTTGGTTTGATAGAATCCAAGTTACTTCCCCTAGTCCCAGAGTATGTCCAGCCTATTCACATAAATTAAACATAGGCAAACAACCAAATGAAATTTCCGGTATTTATGACCAGACATATTTTTCAGATGAAGTCATAAACCAAAAACGAACAAATGAATAAAGCCAGCAGGTTGAATAGATGACAAGAATTACCAGTTGGGCGAAATGCTAAAATTGATCGATGGTGGTCCATGTTGGTCTCCAGGTACTGATTTAGGGTCTCAAAGGAATTTAATTGTAGTTCATATAATATTTATATTATAGATTAAAGGTAGAACCAATACATAAGAATATATATTGTAGTTTGTACATCGTGTCGCAAGGATGATATAGGGAGGACATGAAGAGGTGTGTCCCGTGCATTCGGAGAGAGCCTTCCAGAAAGAACAGGCCAGTCGAATGACTGAAGAATTCTCCTCCGTGAAGCATTTGTGTGTATTTTAACCTAAAGGCAGCCATTGCATCATAGCAGCATACCATAAGCAGACTACCAGAACCAAGTAATTTCAGAAAGAAACAACATAGAAGAAAAAAAGAGAAAAGGTACATAAGAGAGAACAATATATTCTGAGAGGTACACAAACCATAAAGGTGATGTTGGTGAATCCATCACGTTCAGCAAGGCCACGAGCAAGGTCAACTGCCCCTTCACTATAATCAGTTCCGGTCAAATCAGTGAACCT
Source organism: Papaver nudicaule (assembly GCA_023529015.1). Lineage (NCBI taxonomy): Eukaryota > Viridiplantae > Streptophyta > Magnoliopsida > Ranunculales > Papaveraceae > Papaver > Papaver nudicaule. Next base: position 6,227 of record JAJJMA010343184.1, read on the forward strand.
GTATGAATACAACAATACGTCAAATATTAGTAAGCACGCATGCTATTATCTGGTTCCATAGCTGCCTAAAATGAAGGAAAAAAAGTACGGATTTAACAGTACCCTTGCTTTGCAAATGCCTGAAGAAACAGACCATTGCCAGTTCCAATGTCAAGCACAAGATATGCACCAGCTATGTTAGTTGCCCAATCTCATTCTAGAATGATTCCCAGACAACATAAAGATAGACATTGGTACTCACTTACTCACTTTCTCATTCAGTGAAGAACAGGGGTTCCCTATTTTTTGAAATTGAAAACATAAAACCGAACCAAAACAAAACCTAACTCTGATTGAAAGGAATACGAAGAAAATTTACCTTCTTGACTAACTCAACAAATTTACTTTCTTGACTAACTCAAGAAATCTATGAAGGAACCAGAAGGTCACCACTCATCTGGAGAGGAAGTAAATTCTCTCCTACGACGGCAGCTAAGAGTTTTCTCAAGATACCATTTGAGTTCATTACAGTTCTGCAAATAAATTAGAAAGACATTTCTGGACAAACAAATAAGCTAGATACAACAAATAACAAAAAACACAATCATTAAATCAAATACAGGACTCAAAATCAAACTAAGGTATAAGACAAACTTACCCACGGATCTAGCTGCCTATGAAAATGGTGGCGGGGCTTTCTCCTTCATTGTTGCTACAATAAATAAAAAAAATTACACAAAACTAAGAAGATAAACAAACTGGAAAGATGAACAAAGGCAAAATACCAATATCGTATTATCTTCCTTGAATCAGTAGCATCTGCACCACTTTCACCATTGCAGAGTAAAACCCTAGAAATTGATTCAGAGGAAATAATTTTCAATAAGAGGATCCAAGATCCATACCAGATCTGCTACATAAAAATTAAAAAAAAAAACTAAATCGAATCGAATAAAAGATGAAAACAACATAAACTTAACTCAAATCCTAAATCGGAAGATATATTGAATTTTTGGGGTTTTTTTTCCGATTAGATCTCGTATGGGTTTTGAATATGATATAAGGATGAACAAGTTGAGGTATTGATTCAAGGATTAATTGTGAAATCCTTCACAGCTAAGAAGAACATGGTTGCAGACAGAGAAGAAACCTAAGAAGAACATGGCTGCAGACAGAGAAGAAACCTAAGAAGAACATGGCTGCAGATAGAGAAGAAACCTAAGAAGAACACCACTTCGATATTGTCTTCTCTTTGATTTGAACCCTAAACTTCTCAGATTTACCACAGACATGAAGACCCTAAATTTTTCTCTCCCGCAGAGGAACACTGAAGTTAAGTGAAATGAAAATGTAATGGATAGGGATAGATCGACAATTAGGTTAAGGCAATGGCACACGTCGTTTTTGCACACTTCATTCCTGGGGTGGAATAAGATTCGAGGCGGAGCTGGTTTGGGCACAAAAATAAAGCAAAGTGTGGGGAGGTGTTTATGCCCACACACTTACTTCGCACGCGTAATAAATAAAGAGTTGCTATTAGCAACGTGAACTGGGCCGTTGCTAGATTCTGCAACGGCCAAAAAATCCGCAACGGCCCAAAAGAATTGCTATTCCGCAACGGCAGCATTACCGTTGCTACATAGTGTTGCTATTCGCCAAATTTGGTGTAGTGAGTAGGGATCGTCTCATCATCACCATGAGGTTAGTACCAGCAGCAGCCCTGGGAGTTCCTTTGGCTTGTGAACCTGACGATGGCTTCGTAGTTAGGAGTTTTGGGACAAGCCAAGACCTCAATTTGGGTAGCGACAAATCGATTTGGTCTTCTGTAAGATCATCTTGCTGCTTGGCTAATCCTCTGTGGTTAGTTTCTTTGGCACTTCCCTTTCCTTTAGGGTGGCATCCTTGACCCTGATCGAAGAAGAGGGGTTACTACGAGGCGTGCTAACTGGATCTGGATCTGCAGGAGTTGTTGGGACGGTAGTCGTGACGATGGGTGTGACAGGGTTTGCTGAAACAGTAGGTGTTACAGGGAAGCATCGTGGGTGGTTTGGATGTTGGGACGCTGAATGTGGGTGGACTGGTAGGTGTTGTGCTGGAAGTCGCGGTACCTTCAGTTGAAGAGTTAGGATTTTCGTTGTCTGACCCTGCCCTGAGTTCAACCATTTTTTGAGGAAATCTTATGAAACCGAGAGATTGATCTCCCACTGTGGTCGCCAAATGTTTTTACCTAAAAAACATATGTACCGTCTCTGGGTACTTTTGTAGTAATCGAGATCAAAATCGAACAAGACGAGCCTAAACCAAGTCAATGGTCGTTCACGTCTTGCTTCGGTCACAGAGAGGATGAGGTTGGTCTAGGGAGGGAAACAGTGGAAGAAACTTGAGATCAGGTTGAGAATGTGTGTTTTTGGGTGTGAGAGTTCAAGATCTCAATCGAGAGTGTGACTGGAGATCTCCAAGGCTAGAAGTGTGTTGAATTGCTCAGGTGTTTGCTTTGAGGCTCTGGTGTATTCAAGTGTTCTGAATATTCTGGTTGTTCTGCCTTGAAGATAGAGGAAGCCTCTATTTATAGTATTGAACTCACCCCGATCTCTCGACAGAGAAGGTGGAAGCCATGGAAGAGTGGAGGAGTGGAGGACGTGAGTAGTGCTCTGTAACTGCTAGAGTTGTGTAGAGCGTGTCCACTCATCACCACTTTCTCATAACTGTCCATCATCTCTATCAGTTTCTTTCTAACTGTCGTAGACCGCCAGACCAATACCCCTAAAGTTATCCCCCCGTGTGATGTTTTGATATCTCGTGTAGAAATACAGAAGTCATACTACGATGCTTTAGGCCATAACGACGTTGTATAGCCATGAGTGTGTGGATGCGGCCTATGCTTAGCCTTTAGTAAAGTGTACGTGGATTTGGCGCTATGGCCTTGGATGTAGCGCCATGGTTTTGGCTGGATGAATGTGTGGTGCCATGGCCTTGGCCTTTAGCCAAGGCTGGACGGATATGGCGCTATGGGCGGATGGCGCCATGGCCAAGGCTGGATGGACATGGCGGGTGGATGGCGCCATGGCCTGCTGGGTTGATATGGCGTCGTGGATGGATGGCGCCATGGCCAAGGCTGGATGGACATGGCGTGCGGATGGCGCCATGGCCTGCTGGGTGGATATGACGCCATGGCCTGCTGGGTGGATATGACGCCATGGCCTGCTAGGTGGATATGGTGCCGTGGATGGATGGCGCCATGGCCTACTTGGTGGCGCCATGGATGGATGGCGCCATGTTTTCCCTGGCCAAGATCTATGCCTTTGGCCAAAGCAATTTCGTGGCCATGGCCATACTTGGGCCATGGTCTTTATCACTTCTCGTGGTGTATTTGGCCATAATTCCTTTGACCATAATTTTAAGCCATGCTGTCTTTTAGCTATGGCATATTAGATGACATGTTTAGGCACGGTTGAGCTATTTGCATATTACTCAAAGTTATGACATGTTTAGGTGCGTTTAAATTACTGCATGTTACTCAAAGCTATGACCTCTTTCGGCGCATTTGAGATGTTGCATGTTACTCAGGGAGCTCTGGATATGCCTAGAGCTGCGATACATCTGAGGTTTTCATTAAGACTCAGGATTTGAGTCATATTTCAAGAGGAAATCCATAAGGATACATCTCTATTAACTTTCCACCATGGCACCAGCGAGTAATCTAGCTCGTATGCTGAGAAATTCTAAGCTATGTCCATATCAAGAAATTGGTGGCTTTGTGTATAGGTGGGTTGTCTGGCTCTATACCATGATATTATTCCCCCCCACTCGTCAGCTATAAGAGGGAACTCATAGGAGCATATTCAGCTTGCAGAATAGGTTGTATCCTTGACTATGCCTGAATAGGCAATCGCTTCTCGGCGAGGTATAATAGAGGGTCGTTTTACATCTATACCCCTATTTCATTTTTTCACCATCTACAACTCCCCATGTGAAATTAATCAAGTTTTGATGAAGCAAATAGATTTTTGAAGAAGAAACTAAAGGAGTATGAAAGAAACCAATGGGTTTTGGAATAAGATATCGGATTTTGGGAGAGAAGTGATGGATGTGTGAGTTGAAGTGATGTTTAATGAAGAATTTGTTTGTTATTTACAGCGGACGAACCTATATGACCGTTAGAAATTAACGGCACAACTTGCGCCGAGAGGCATAAGTTATGCCGGCAGCGGCTCAACTTGCGCCGCCATACAATTTTACCACAGTGGCAAAACTGATTCGCCACTCCACCTGGACGGGTAAACCTAATTTCTTTGCAACATCCATAGGAATTGCCATAACTCACAAGTAAAACGAGCTCAATGTGATCTCGTCTAAAGAGCCGAATAGAAGAATGCCGATGTTAAGCAAAATGAAAAATCTTTACAAAGTTGCAAGAAAAGGTATTCATTGTTCACCTTAGTGTGTTTATGTGGAGAAAATCAATTAAAAAAAAATCCATTAACCGCAGTGTTTCAGGTCGAACATCGTTTCAATTATTTACTTAATCTAGTTATGCTTAATTTAATACAACGGTGGAACAATGATGCATTTATAAGTGATGGTGGTTTCAACGGCGGTTTACAGGGTAATTCATTCTATTAATTATCTTCTCCTTCTTTTCAAAAATACTCTAGTCAAAAACCATTACGACCCCAATCCGAAAATTCGAAATCGATTAATCTTCAATCATCCCTGAATCGAATTTTTGTATTGCCGATTCAATTGTTTTTTTTTTCCTAAAAATATGGTGAAAAAAAGGCATTGTGATATGCTAGAATACCATAGTAACACAAGAAAACCTGATGTCTACATTGCTCCAATTTGATTCAAATGAATATTAGAAAAGATGAGTTTTATAATGACAGAGAAGAACAATATAAAGGGTAACTCTCGACTCTCTTCTCACAACGCTCACACGTGCATAGCACACACTCTTACACCCTCAATACACCTCACACACTTAAAATGAATGATATACAAACTCTCATGTCATTAGAGGAAACCACTATCAGAAAGGAAAGCAAAACTCAAAATCAAGCGAGGAAAAAGTGTTGAAGAAGAAAACATCCAATAGATAAACCAGGGTCTTTGCATCTGCTAAACAAAAAACACATTGGAAACACGACGAAACTTTTCCAGTGACCGGAGAAAATTGGTAATCATTTTGGGGTAACACATCTGTTTTAGAATAGTATGACCACACTTGGGGCATAAGATAATCTGATCACAAAGCACAACCCATAGTAACACAGATAATGGAATGATCACGGGGAAAATAGAATCGTTAACCCTAGGTTGTGGACGACAACTTCTTTTTGCAAGGAAATCAGGTACCCTTCGGTGGAAACAGCCACTGGTAGTAACAAAACAACTAGACTCCCTAGTCAATATCTCCAGATCTAGAATTTCTTTAAGTTCTTGCATCTGTCGAAGAGGCTTGCCGTCAAGATGAAGATCTCTGCAAATTTCACTTATCTCATCACCACTCATACACCAAACTAAACTATATGAGCTAGACAAATCCTAATCAGAGCAGACAGACAAGCCAATCAAATCCAAAAAGAATCTAGATCAAACATAATACAGACACAAAAAAACAATAAAACAAATACAAGCCACAAGATAAAATGAAAAGCAAAGTAAAGAGACGGTAACAGGAAGAGTTCTGCCCAGATCTGCTCCATAAATTGTAACGATAAGGAGTCAATCTGAGCAGGAAAAGAGGTGTCAGCGGTGGGGTTTTTGTTGAGGAGATAAAGGAAAGAGAAATGAGCGAAGGACAAATAGATCGGTACAATTTGCAGACATAATTCAGAAACTGCGGATCTGTATAATCAAGTGGTTGTTTGATATAAACCTCTTCCGTAAGAAAGCCATTAAGAAAAGCATCTTGACATCAAGTTGAAAAATAGGCCAATTATAAGAGAAAGCCAACATCAAGATAATTTGAATGCTGCATGGTTTAATAACCGGACTTAAAGTCTCACCATAATCAAAACTCTCTACCACGCGCTTCTTTTATACGAAACATTGGATTGTTCCTTCTCCTTGTGTAGATAAAAATGATCAGGTTGGATTGAGTTATCGTTATCTATTTGGTGATTTTGAGAAAAAAAAATAATCATATGTAAGTTTGTAATATATGGTTTTAAATTGTGTATGTTTAATGACAAAAGAACTATATATGTTACATAAGGATCAAATTATTAGAGATTTTTTTTTTTTTTGCCTTGAAAAACATCAAGAACACCCAATTAAAGAAGACGATGAATAATGCACTTGCATCCCACTATATGTGCAATATATGTACGGGCACCTCTACTAGCAAATTACTATCGGACGTACGGTCTTGATCAATAGTCACAGATTATACCCGTTACTAACCCTAACAGAGAGGTCAACATGGAACCCAAAGATTTTAGCCATGGTTCTTCTGTGGCAATTGGCACATGATTAGTTGTTACGTTGATAACCTTTTACTATTTTGTAGTTTATACACGGTGACAGAGCCGCACATACTATTTTGTAGTTTGTACTATCAAGCATGATCAAATTATGGTTAGAAAAATAAGTGGTTGAATTCATGTGATTACTTTTGAATCCGAACATAATTACAATAATTGGGTTATTGCTTGATGAAATTACGGTATATAAAGATTAATCACCCCTAACAGTCGTCAAACCATAAAAGAAAAATTATGGTAATTAGTTATTACTAAAACGAATAATTTTCATTTATTAACGCAACTAATAAAAAGGAACAACCAAGAGAGTACAAAGTGAAATAGTTGATGGTTACAACAACAAAAAATGGGAGATAGTTAAATGGTTGAAATCTTTTCTCTCACCAATGTAAACTCATATTTTATTTTGTGAAATCAGCGTCACCACCACCATATAAACAATTAATCTTTTCCAAATGATTTCCTGAAACAAATAGCGCTAACACCACCGTAAAATAAATAGTTTTCTTTAGTTGTTAATGATTTGTAATAAAAAATAAAGGCGCAAAAGAAAGTTTGTTCGACGAGAAAGGTGGTAGTCATTGTGGCGGGGGAAGAGGGGAAGGCAAAAATTTAATGAAAATCAAGAAAATAAACATTTAAATGGAAATCTTTGAAAAACTTAAGCCCTAACTATTTGACCCATTTTAGGCTAGTTGACATTGTTCGTCTATGAACTTAGCATTGGTAGAAATAAAGAAATATGAGGTTGTATGAGGAAGGCCTGGAAAATAAAAAGACAGGGGCCGGAAAAACGAAGATCCAAAATAAAATCTGAATATTTGGTTAAAAAGATGGACAGTAACCCGGTTGACCAAATATCATTATGTATACACCAGATAACCACCTGTTAAGTATATCATTATGGTATCCTACACTGATAATCACTGGCAGTTATAGAAAAAGCTCGTCCATGCGTTTTTGCTCTATGCAAGTACATTTTCTCTATCTCTGCAAATCTCACCCTCCCTGAATTCTTTCAGACGAAAACCCTAGTTTGTTCTAGGGTTTTTGTTTCTCAAAATCGTTAGGTAACTTGCCCTTTTTTGGATTGAAATGTTCATTTCGTTTTTGTTCTTCTGTTTGTGATTTTTTTCTTGACCAAATCCATTTTGATTTGCAGTGACAATGTATTGGATGAAAATAATCGCTTCTGGCTTGGTAACAAACGCAATAAGGAGGAGTTATGGAATCAATAAGGTTCTAGTAATAGTCTCAATTCCACCCCTAATGTTAGGATATTTTCATCATCACCACTCCTGATTCAGAGTTGAGACGCTTCATGGTTGATCTTCAAGGCAAACAAGCAAGAGATTGTCGTCGAATCTTGTCTAAGTACCATAACACCTCTACAGCTTCGACATCTTTCCAAAACACGATTGCTGCGTTAGTTCTGATTGTTCCACTCTTCGGATTGGCCCAAAATCACTCTAAGCTTCAGGGTGATAACGAAATATTCAAATTTACCATCGCCGTAGCTGACTCTTTCCTCTTCCCAGACGAAAGAAGCTGGATTCAACGGGCAGCGGGATGCCCTCCGAAGTCCAAGATCCCCGGCGTAAGGAGAGAAAAGAGTGAAGCCAGAGATGACGCAGGGTTTGTAGGGGAGATTAGTGATGACACCAAAAATATGAAGAAAAACGTGAAAATTATTGTCGAAACAGGTAAGTCTTTACCTGATTTTATGGGCTTCTTCCTCTTGTTCTTCTTCTTGATTACCATTACTTAGATATTTCTTTAATTGGTCCAGTTTCAAAGGGGGAAGAAGAAATCATAGGAAATTAAGGAGAAGTAACAAGTAAGTCAGAACTCCATATTTATTGTTTCTCCTCAATTTTTAGATACATAATGTGATATAATTTTTTGGCATTCCTTTGTTTAATTATCTATGATATAATCAGTGCACTAAGTGTTAGGGCATTGTCCGGTCAAACCCACTAGCGTTG
>JAJJMA010343185.1:0-18641 GCA_023529015.1 Papaver nudicaule
TCCGAGCTTCTGGACCACCGATAATTTATTCAAGCATTACAAGGTTGAAAGGAACTCACTCAAGGAGGCCGCTCCTTGGGGGGGTAAATCTCGTAAAGGTGCCCAACGTGGAACATGTTCTTGATGACGTGGATCCCACTAGGTGTCCTACGAACAGGCTTCTTCGTCATTCTAGTGACGACGTATGGTTCTCGAAACCAATGCTTATCGAGGGTCCCGTTCTCTATGGCTATGCTGATGAGGAAAAAAGGATCGAACGAACAAGCTTCGAAACTGGTCATTCTTTCGTCGTTGTCGAGTACTACAAGATACACTTCTCCGCAGATGAGCAAAAGAAATCCCAAGAAAGGATCGTTGCTTACCAAGCGAAGGTATGCTCCATTTCCCTTTGATAACCTTACCTATCTTAATATCTTTATTTACACCGCATTCTTTCTTAGAAGGAGCAAGAGAGGCTGAAGAAGTTGCAAAACCAAGGGCGAAATGACGATCCGAAAAAGAGGAAAAGGCAGTCGAAGCAGACTAACGCTGGAAAGGGGGAAAGTGGTCAGGTGATAAACACAACCTGCCTTAGCTATGCCATGGGTATGAATACTTGCCTCTGTTTAGATCCTGACAAATTGGCTACTTTTCAGCTGGACGAGATGATTACTGGTAACGATGGGATGATGGAGTATTCTATTGGGGATCCCAATCGTAAGAAGGTTGCTACTGGAGGAATGGGAGGGAAGGGTGTGATCAAAGTCGTTGCTTCGAAGAGGTACCCTACGAGGGCCGTTGTTAGAGACGTGAAAGGCTCTTCGAATGTTGTTGTCGAAGATGTTGAGGACGAAGAGATCGAAGATGACGAAAATGTCCAACCTTTGGTGAAGAAAAGTAAGAAGGGTTCACTCCCCAAACAGCCTCCACAGATCTCGGCGCCCACAACTTCTCGTAACAGTGTTGAGTTGACCGAAAAACATGTTGCCTCTGCTACCCTTAATGCCTCTGCTACTGATTTTGAATCAAGTCTCCCCCATTCTGGCATGAACCTGGATGTGTATGGCTCGAATGAGCGTTTGGTTGATGCTTCTTCATTACGTCACCCTTCGGTTTCTCCAAATGGCCCTTCCGTTCCTAAGAGTTTTTCCCATATGTCTTATTCTGAGGAAGAGATTCAACAATTCATAGATCGATGCTCGCGATCTGGTCCTTCTGCCGAGGGTATTGCTAATCATTTAAAGGCGTATGCCAAGGATCCCCTGAATCGCCAGCTTGACCTGTCTCTTACTACTACCTTTATCTCATAAGCTTTCTCTGGTGTTTGGCATACGAAGACTCTAGGCTCGGAGTGGGCCAACCATCAAGCATTTCTTGAAGCAGTAAGTTTGCTGCATGGTTTTCTTGCCTCTGCTAGTTGCTTAGAAGTGTGTTGCGTTGTTTGTTTGTAGGGTTATCATAATGGGATGTACTTACTAAACTTGTCTAGGTCTCAAGGGAAAGAGATTATCCGTCTCGACAAGGAGTTGGAGAACTTGCGTCAGGAGAAAGATAGTGTTTCAAAGGAGCTTGTGAAAAGCAGGGAAGATGTGATAGACTTGGGGAAGCAGCTCGAAACTGTTACTGGTGAACGAGATACTTTTTCTTCCAACTTGAAGACTCAGAGCGAACTGGTATCGAAGCTGGAATTACAGCTGAAGAGTAAAGATAATGAGTTTGAGTTGTTGAAAAAGAGCCATGATGACAGGGGAGAGGAGATCGATCTCCTTAATGGGAAGATTGCTTCACTAAGTCTGCAGGCTGATGGAGAATCTGAGACAACGACCATGTTTAGTCGTAGGCATGCTCGTAGTCTTTTTAGGAAATTTGGAATGCAGCTTCTTTTTTACCGCAATGGTACGAAAGATCCTGATGCTTCATTGGAGTCTGATAATGAGCTGATTCCTTGTGAGGAGGTTCATGCTATGATAGAATGAATGATAGAAGAGAGAGCTGGGATTGAAGAGATTGAATAAGGAGCTAGTGAAAAGGACGTTGTAATTGATGATGGCAAAGATAAAGATGTGGTCGAGGAGGATAAATCGATGGAGGGATCCGGGGGCGAGAGGCCAATTGTAGAGGAAAAGGTGGTGGATGTACATATGACAGAGGGCGAGAAGCAAAATGAAGAAAGTGCTATGTTGGAGAATAAGGAGGATGGGAAAAAGGTTGAAACCGAGAAGTCGACTGAGGAATTTTTGAAAAATTCTGTCGAGACTTCTGACAATGGAGATGGGAAGGGCACTGAATCTATTGATCAGGTTGTTATTCATGATGCCGAGGATATCCCCAAAATAGATGATGTCGAAGTTAAGAAGGTTGCTGAAGATTCTGCATAGAAGATGTTTACATTCCTTTTGCTATCTTTTGAACTTTCCTCTTTTCTTTTCTGTATTACAAAGGGTTTGCATTTCTTTTTGTTGTGTTCCTTGTTTCCTTGTAAACTATGTATAATTGAGCGCCTTTGCTCCTCTTTTCGTAATGAAGCTGCTTGTTCGTAACTTATTTTTCTTTGGTATATACTGTCTGTCGAGCAACTCGTGATCAGGCACGAAGTTTATCTTTCTAGGCTCCTAAGGTTACTTAGAGCACAACTCCGGGGCTTACTTCGATGTGAGAGAAAGTAAACCAAGCTAGTGGGGGCTTACGGATCACCCTTCCCAAAGGCTTTGAGCTACTTGCCTGGTTTAAAGCAAACGCTGGCTATCGAGACCGTAGGTACCCGTTTTGCCTCAGTACATTAGGTGGGCATCGAAGATACTATGTATCTTCCGAGGGGACATGGAAGTGCCCAGATAACCCATTTTATCCTAAGTAAAGTAGGAAACTTATGGTGGGCAGCTGCTATTCTGGGCCTCGATAATAAAGTAGCACAATGGGGGAGTGTCGGTCAAGGCTGGAGCTTAGACATGGTACTTTCTCCTATCACGGCCTAGAGTTCGACCCTTGTTTTCGATAGTTCCTCTTTGAAGTATGCCTTGATACTTCGAGGGGAGATCCCTCGGCTGCGCAACTCGCTTATCATTCCCATGAATGTAAGCTATTTAATTACCTCGGGGTTCCATCCGCCCTAAAGGTAGATGTTAATCCCATTTATCATCCCCTCGACGCCTCAAAAGAGAGGTCCTCATGGTCGTATGGTAGTGGGTCCAAATGCCTTTAGCTTATATAGCTTTAATGCAAAGGATCCGTCGCTAACGGGGTATCTTTGGGTAGAGGATTGTGCCATGTAGCTCGTAGGGCCCTTACAGTTACATGTACATCAGCTCGGTGCCTACCGCTCGAGGACTTTTTAAGAATTGGCATCAGGGCCTTGGCGTCAAGGCCTTTAATTTCATTGCGTCAGGACACTAGGGGAGATATGGCATCATGGCCCATTTGTTAATGTGGCATCAAGCCCTTAGGAGATGTGCCTAGTTTGTTAGATTCTGGAGTTCGGGTCAGGAGGACCATGTAGCGCCTATTCGAGTAGGATTTGGAGTTTGGGCCAATATATAGTATATCGAGATGTAAAAGAATTCTTTATTCGAAGATTGATAACGAGGTACATTATTTTTAGGAATAATATTTTCATATATATATTTAGTATTCCATGCATTTCCTAGTCCATGTTTTTCATCGATTAACTTGTATGCGCCTTTCCCTGTTACTTGTTGTACTTTGAAAGGTCCCTCCCATGTTGGTTCCAATTTTCCTGCATTTCCCTTTTGGTAAGGTGGGATTTCTCGCAGCACTAACTCGCCTGGCTGAAATTCCCTTTCGATGACCTTTTTGTTGTATCCTCGGGCTAACCCTTGCTGATAGTGGACGATGTGTTGCCGAGCGTCTTCTCTGGCTTCTTCGAGGTCATCTGGTTTTGCATATATTAAATCAGCTGTGAGGTTTTGCTCCCATGACTTGTATTATCCGTTGGTATCATTATTTCAGTGGGGAGTACTGCCTCTGTCCCGTATGTTAGGTGAAACGGTGTCATCCCTGTTGCTGATCTTCGAGATGTTCAAAATGCCCATAACACATTGTGCAGATGTTCGCACTATTGCTTTTTGTGGAAACCCTTTTTTTGAGGTTATCTACGATTGTTTTATTTGTTGCTTCTGCCTGGCCGTTGCTTTGTGGGTATATTGGAGTTGAAGTTCCCAACCTTACGTTGTATTGGTTTAACAACTCTCTAACATCAGCGCTTAGAAATTCTTGTGCATTATCCGATACTATTTCGGCAAGGACTCCGAATCGACAAAATATATTTTCCCAGAACAAAGTGAACACGTCTCGGCCTGTGTGACTTTTTAAAGCTTTAGCTTCGATCCATTTCGAGAAGTAATCAGTTGCCACAATAATGTACTTTCTTTGTCCCGTCCCTGGAATGAATGGTCCGACGATGTCGACACCCCATTTGGCAAAAGGCCACGGGCTTAATACTGAGTTTAGATTTGTCGTAGGCGCATGGATTTTCTTGGAAAATCTTTGGCAAGGGTCACACTTTCGAGATATGTCTTTTGCATCAGCATTCATGTATGACCAATAATAACCATGAGCTTTGGTTCTTTGAGCAGGGCTCTTCCTCCACTATGAGTTCCTGCTTCACCACTGTGTAGTTATGTCATTAGTGCAACACCATCTATTTTATGGACAAATCTTAGCAGTGGACCCAAGAATGACTATCTGTATAAAACTCCGTCTAAGATTCTGTAATTTGCTGATCTGCTTATTACTTTATGTGCTTCCAGTGGGTTGCTTGGTAATTCCTTGTTCTCTGAATATTTTCTTATTGGTACTCTCCAGTCTTCGACTTCATCTTGGATAGTCATTACGAGTTCCTCTCCTATGTCTGTTATAGATGATTTCTTTACTCTTCCTATCTCGACAGAGATGACGTATTGGTCTGTCATTTTTGAAGCAATAAATGTCAGGGCGTCCGCATGTCTATTATCCTTCCTGCATATATGTCGAATTTTTAGATGCGGGATTTTTGTCATTATTCTCCTTGCCAATTTCTTGTATTTTGATAATGAATCATTTGATTGGTAACTGCCATCGAGTTGTTGTACTACGAGCTGAGAGTCTGTAGTTATCCTCGCCTCTTGGATTTCCATTTCTATAATATATTTTAAAGTGTGGATCATTGCCTCGTATTCTGTTTTGTTATTTGTTGCTTCGAATTCCAATCAGAGTGCATATACTGTTTGCTTTCCTTCTGGCGAAGTGAAGACTATTCCAACTCCTCGACCGTCACTCTTTACCGATCCACCGACGAATACTCCCCAACGCCGAGGGTGACATTGTTCTAGGAGATCTGGTGGTCCATCTTCGTCCTCGATTCTCATTATTGGCTCTTCGTCATAATCTTCTTCGATAGGGAATTCGGCTAAAAAGTCAGCTATGATTTGCGATTTTAATGTCGTTCGAATTTCGTAGACCACGTCATATTGGCCTATTTGGGCATTCCATTTTGCAATTCTTCTCGCCGCCTGCATGTTTTTAAGAACAGATTCAATTGGAGTTTTGGTTAGTACCATGATTTTATGAGCTTGGAAGTATGTCCGAATTTTGGGTTGCTACCACTAATGCGAGTATGAGTTACTCCAACTTGGTGTAGTTTTTCTCGGCCTGAAAGAGTGTCCTACTGATATAGGATATCGGCTTTTCTTCTCCTCTGGTGGTTACGAGCACTGCGCTGATGGCATCCGAGTTGGCCGCAATGTAGAGTCTCAAATCTTCATCTTTTTCCGGACGTTGCAGAGCTGGTAAACTTGCTAAGTAATTTTTGATTCCTTGGAATGCAGCTTCCCTCTCGTCGGTCCATACGAATTTTCCCCTTTTGTAAGAATGCTAAAGAAAATTTTGCATTTATCCGAGGATCGAGCAATGAATCTGCTAAGGGCTGCCAGCCTTCCGTTTAGTGCTTGTACATCTTTGATGGTTGCGGGTGATGGCATTTCTCGAATTGCTTGCACCTTTGACGGATCTGCTTCGATGCCAGTTTTCGTAACGACATAACCTAAGAACTTTCGCGAGGTAACTCCAAAGATGCATTTTGCTGGATTGATTTTCATATTGATTTGGCGCATCTTCTCCAGTATCTCTCGTAGATCTCCTACGTGAGTTTCTGCCTTCTTGCTTTTCACTAGCATATCGTCTACGTATGCCTCCACAGTCTTCTTCAGCCAGGGGCGAAAGATATTTTTTCCATTGCTTTCTGATATGTAGCACCGACATTGTTCTTCCGCCAGGGGAATTTGATTATTGCCAGAGTAACCATCCATGAATCTTAGTAACCCATGGCCTGCTGTTGCATCCACCATTTGGTCTATGCTTGGAAGTGGATGTGGGTCCTTGGGGCATGCTTTGTTCAAATTGCTGAAATCGATGCAGATTCGTACTCCCTTGTTTTTCTTCGGAACGATAACCATATTCGAGATCCAGTCCGCATATTGTATTCTCTTGATAATTCCCGTTGCGATCATCTTGTTGAGCTCAGATTCCATTGCCTCCTGATACACGTCTGCTAGCTTCCTTGGCCTCTGCTTGAATGGTCGTACCGAAGGGTTTATGTCTAAATGGTGACATGCTAAGCTTGGGTCAATTCCTGGCATCTCGCTCATCCTCCAGGCGAATACATCTGAATATTCTTTTAGTAAGCTTTTCAATTCCGCACGTTGTTCCTCTCCCATTAATGTTCCAATTTTCACGATTTTTGGCTCCTCGCTGGTTCCGATATTCACGTCCTCGGTGGGTTCTGTCGGGGTAAAGTTTGGTGTTTCCTCGTTCATTGCACTAGGATCCTTTGGAGCTTCTTTTGTGATTGCCCCACTGTCTCCCTTGATTAATTGGTTGATTTCCTTGCTGATCATTTCCGCCTTTTGTTGTCTGTACCACTCCCTTCGATTGTGCCTCGCATACCTTCGTTGTTCGATATCCTTCTCGTGACATGCTTGCGACTCCATGATTTCACCCTTGATTTCACCCATACCCATAGGAGTTGGGAATCTGAGTTTTTGATGCAGTGTGGAAGGTACCCCCAAGATCCTGTGCAGCCATGGTCGTCCCAAGATAGCGTTATAGGGCGATTCAATGTCTAAAACGCATAATGTGGTTTCAGCTTCATCGAGTTTACATAGATTGGCAATGATACGTCTCTTTTCGGTTTTGATGCTCTGCCATTGAATATGTAGATTGTGTAGTCAGATGTCATCAGCGAAATATCTTTGAAGAATTTCATGTAGGCCACTCCGAAGAGGACGTCGACAAAACTCCCTGGATCAATCAATATTTTTTATAACGATGCTCTGTTTACAACTGCAGTTATCACCAAAGGAGTGTTGCTCAAACCGTCTTCGGGAAGATCGTCCATCGAGAAGAATACTGGTTCCAGCTGTCATGGCTCGAATTTCCTTGCCTCCTCAACTATCATTATTTCCTTTTCATCTTTGTCTCTTTTGTGGATTCTTCCCGTTATGTTGCTTCGTGAGATGATGTTTTTTCTCGAATGTACCACCGAGTTGCAATGGGAAGCGTGTAGTGTGACTCCAGCTCGTGATTCCATTTTGATAAGTTGCCTCGGCGTCCTTTTCTTGTGAAAGCGACCTTACAAAATGTAACCATCAAGTGAGGTCCACATCTATTTTGTGTTTTAATGGCCTTCTATGTACGGTACAACTAACTCTGCTTTAGGGTTTTCCTTGTTTTATGTAATCTAACTTGTTTTCTATTTTACAGATCCTTTGACGTCTACTTCCTTCTAACCGTTTTGGCTTGTCCAGATCTGCCTTCCAAATATTGAGGTTCTGGAAATCTTGATTTAACCTTTCTCGGAAAAGACACTGAGTGGATCTAAAAAGTTGCAAAACTACTTTCCCGATATAGATTTGGTAAAGAAACCCTAAAATAACCCTGAACTATTTTCTACAACCAGAATCGTGCACAAGATTTTAGGGGCATTTGCTGGGAATTTAAATAACAGATTCCGAATTAAAAACCCATTTTCCTCGAGATTTTGCTAAGATCCTCTTGCACTTCTTTTGTAAAACTTGTTATTTCTTGATTAGATCTCTGTGCTTCAGAGCTTGGATTCCCTTGAAGAAACATTGATCTTATCATGTTGACGTTTTTCTCAAAACCCTTGAGCATGCTAAAGCTTAAGATCTTTAGACACCCAAGGTGGTGGAGCTTATGATAAATATAGTAGTGAAAGAAAATCTTGAAAACCCTAGAAAAAAATTTCCTGAAAAAATTTGAAAACCACAGGCAAATCTAAGTTGTTTTAATCAGTCCCTGTTTCTAGCGCCAAACTATGTTGGTGTAAAATCTGCATAGAGACTTTATACCAAACAACCATGAAGTTCATAAGACAGTCTATGGATTCGAATACATTACTCAAGACCTTGAGGATTACGAGATTGAACATTATGCATCGAGAGACAAATTCATAAACAACTAATCAAGAGAAGAATCTAATAATCATTAAACTAGAAATTTCAGGTAATACAATACAAGGGAATTATGATCCAAAGACCCAAGGAGATACTAACTTAATCCCTCTCACACGCCTTAGGCTATGCAAAAATTCCAACCCTTACAATGGTTCCCGAGCTCGCATTATATAGGCGGAGTCGGGGGTGGATTACAGCTAATAAGACAAACTACTCAATCTTGGCGGTGTCAGACTTTGTCGAGTAAGTCGGTTCCCTTCGTAATGCCTTTCAAACAATTCTTGACGCCCTTGTAGCTTTGTCTTCGAAATCACTAGTCGAGAACTTCGAACTTCGGGTGTCGAGTCTTTACTCATCCCTTTCCAGGTTGTTTACCACTTGGTGCACATCCTCCCAAATATCCGATGATGACCACTCACTGTTGTACGAGATCCTTTCGAGCTCGATTTCCTGCTTCGCAGTTTGCTCTTCGCCATTCTGCTCCTTAACCTTGGTTCTGACACGTGTCCTTACGGTACTTTACCCTCTACAAATATAGTCATTCTCTATTAGGTGGCAGTTCCTCTGTGGGATTTACCTAACGACTGTAAAGACTTCTCTTGAGAGTTGGGAAGCACAGGTAGGAGATTGAGACCTTAGTGGTTGAAATCGGATTAACATGTAACCTTGGTTGCCTGATTACGTTCTTGTCTATTCTACGGTCCTTCTCTTCTGCTATAAGGCCATTCAAGAATTGATACGCAACAACAGGGTTTAAGGAAGCAACGCAAGGCTATACGACATGTTGTAAGACCCAGTTAGCTCCAATTGTATAAGTTTCTTAAGTGATTCTTTTTACAATTGAGGCAGAGACAAGTTTGCATTGATTACTAGGTTTTCAATGTAAGCCCAATCTTGTAAGTAGATTTCCGTATGACCTGGAGCAATCCGAAGGAAGTCACTTCGTGTATGTCAAACTGACAGAGGACAGTTCAAACATACAGTTGATAATTGAGATTGCAAAGCCGGATTATTAACACAAGCCTTTAACAACGGTTAAAGAAACTCTTAGGCCTGTAAAGGACGTCAGCTAGGGGAATCAAGTGCGTGAAGATATGTGGGGGATCTAGAGACGTAAGGAGTGCGACAGTAGCCAATTAGCTTGGAGGGCTAGAGTTGGTGTCTGCTACATCCCAAACCGAAGTCTTATAGTAGGCTAGTGTTTATAGACAGTTTGTAATATGCGGTGTTCAATCTGAGCAAGGTCCCGAGGTTTTTCTACAGGTCGTAGTTTCCTCGTTAAAAAAAAACTCTGGTGTCTTGTGTGTTTTACTTTCAGTATTATATTCTCTGATTGTATAATTAAAGCATAAAAAGAAGTACGTTATTCATAACCATCGAGTTGGTCCATAATCCATCCAGGGGATTTGCCAAGCCTTGTCTTGTATTGGACCGATCACTTGTGATCCGACTCCGGTTATCTGATTTGGATATTGATTTTTGAGATCGTCCATATCTTACCATAAGACTCACGAGCCCAAACGAAAAGTTGGTAGTATTTCGGTACCCCTGCTTTTTCACATGGGTCATTAGTCTCATCACATTTCAAAGCACTTGTATACCGTTGAATACACACACAAGATTGTCAAATATGGAGTATTTGAACCATTGAGCACCTGCATACAAACACAACTAAAAATCATTGAAAACCATTGAGCACCTACATTCTTTGTTATAAGTCTAGCACTAATTGAATTAACTTGTCTATTTTGTCGTGGCAGAAATGTCATTTTCTTTAAACATTACAAACCATTGAGCACCTGAATACCAAAAAGTCCCCAAGTCTAATGCAACTGATTTTTTTCCCTTTTTCTAGCGTCAATTTCCCACATTAATCGCCCCCAATTTAATTCCATCACTAAATTTATCTACTAGCTCAGCGCCACTATTATCGAAATCTGTAAATAATGTCAATTGGATGAGTTGACGGCTCAATAGGAATAATTTGGGGTTATAAATATAAATTGGGTCTCTGAATATATTTGGGTCGAAAAATACCGGTTACTACACACACATACATACACATACAACAGTTCCATATTGCTTTTGCTCAAAGTAACCATCTCTCATTTGGTGTTCATTCAACAAAGACCAATACAGTACATGTAATATAGCCCACTGTCTCTCAACATGTAGCTAATTAGTAAGACAAACATGTACTATTGATTTGTGATTTTGCGAAGAGTGTCCTAAGACAAACATCATTCTTTTTGGCTTATCTTCTACTAGCTCTCAAGATATTACAAATTTCCAAGTTACCTACCTTTTAAGTGTTCTGGTTTTGCTCCAAGTGGTGTTTCTGACACAACTTTATATGGGAAAGAGTCTTGATGGTCAACATTGCTCTAGCTAAAGCTTAATGTATAACATTTCTAGACTTTGCTGGACGGTCCAGAACGATCCTAGGTGGAAATGGAATCTGTCCAACATGGCTCAACGTTCCGCGTAAACGTATCATAGCAGACGAGGACAAGCCTTGTGTGTTAAGCTTAAGTGAACACGTAGGTTCAAGGACATTCTGAATCATACAATAAAGATATACCATTGATTACCGTGTATGATTCTTCGAGTAATAGCAAAATGTTGATCCTCCTGAATTCTCGATTCCGATGTAAATAGTCACGTTAATGATATCTGAGAATTCACATCAAACATCAAAAGAGTAACCAATTGAATATTTGATTATGTAGTGTATATATACGAAGATCTAATCACGTACAGTATTAATCAGAAATCATATGTCAACTAACTAGAGCGACAAACCATATTTCTGATGATGACTTGTACATTGAAGATAAACTGTTGATGGTGGGTTTTCAAACGCACCTTAATATTATGAATCAGGTCATATTCATACATTACTTGCTACAAGGTCTTCTTCAAGTGACTGCTAGCTAGTCATGTCTCATACGTGTGTATAGCATATCTTCAGGGCTTGGTGAACAATTCACCTCCTAAGGCTTATTAATGGCATGACCTCGTTCATTCACCATCATCATTGGACTACTAGTGCTACTCTTCACAATGGGTCACTAGGTATCGTTCGTGTTAGGCGCGTGTCTCTCATAGACCACTAACTTGTTCGAACCTCCTTAGGGCTTGGTGAGCAGCATAGTCACTCCCTAAGGGTCTATTTAGACCATTGATCATTGCTCACTGATCAGTCATTACTCGCAGTAGCATCCCCTCTCCTTGGTCTCGTGCTCTCTTTAAGCCAACCAAGATTTATTAAGGCTTTACTAGCTCAGTGCCTACTTCAGGCCTCATTAACATCTCGCACTAGACTTAGTCTAGCTAGCTACTGCTTTAACACCCCTTCTTGGGTCAGACCTCTAGCCATGAGCATGACTCACTAATCATGACTACTTGCTAGACTCTCAAGCTTCACCTTCCTAGCCTCACTCTTTGGTTAGCTTGGAGCAGACTTATTATTCAACGTATACACGAAAGACAATTATGTCATGTGGGGGATACGATTAGGGTCTTGGTCTGGTGGCCTACAACACATATGTGAGTACTCAATGCTAATATCCGTAACGTCACAATATTCATGGCTATGACGGTTATAACGTAAGAGTACAATCATGATGGAAAGAGAAGTTAATGGTGAGAGACGTGGCTATAATCAAGGGAGATGGGCGTAAGGGTTGGTCACCTCATCAATGCATGCAGACGTGATCACCTCTCCATTTTCCCCAGTAAGCTCGCCCTCTCTATTAACTACGAGATTACAGCGACTATAAATAGTGGACTCCATTTCACTTTAAGGACAACACAGAGAGCATTGATTCAATCTGTTCGGTTGCATTCTGATCTCCCTCTTCTCCTTTTGCTCCCCTCCCTAGAAAGACCAACCCTTCCTTCCTTCACCGTGCCTGAAGCATCGTTTGAACGGTCATCTTCTTGATTTAGGCGAACGGTGTTCGAAATTGATCTTCGGTTCTTCACAAATATCTCTTTTCATACTTTATTGTTTTACTGTAAAAACATTTGGCGACCGCAGTGGGAGATTAATTTTTCAGTTGCAGTCGCACCCATGGTTGATTCTAGGTTGAATACAGAGTCTGTCATTCCCAATTCCATTTCCATGAATACCACAACTTCTGGCACCACCATTCCCAGTATTATCATTCCTACTAGCACTACCACTACTTTTGGAATATCTCAGCCTCTCTATACCAATCTCATCATTACCAATCGTCGTCTTGAGGATACTTGTAGGAGTGAAAACACACCATTGACAATGTCTGATCTCGCTAAGACTCAGTCGGAAATGTTAAATCATTTGAAGACGATTGCTGAGAAGTTGGTGGGACCAACCCCACGTGTTTATCAGAGGAGGACTGTGAATCCCAATCATGCAGGCTCCTACAGAGTCAATCTTGATGCTGATAATGAACATAATGTTCATAATGAAGATCATGCTCACAACGAGAATCATACTCGTAATAAAGATCGTGTTCATAATGAAGAGCATGCACATATTGAGCAAGAGAGGAAAAAACAACCTAGCTATGTTATTATTGAAGAGTTGGAAAGGCTCTTACAGACTCGTAAAAGGGATGAATCCTCAGATTTGTATCATCATCGACCTCCTTACTCGACTGGTATACAACGGATTGCTCTTCCACGAGGGTATACTTCGCTTGCTTTCTCGTTATTCAATGGTAGCGGTAACGCACGAGAGCATGTCTCTCGTTTCTTGGAGTCATTGGGAGAGAACGAATCCAATCATGTTGTACGTCTCAAGGATTTTTCGAAGTGTCTGACTGGAAGAGCATACACTTGGTACAATAACCTCAAGCCTAATAGTGTAGCAGGATGGGATCAGATGGCCAATATATTCTACAAGAAATATTTTTTCGTTTATGAAGAAATCACCCTTGCAGATCTGGGAAGCTTGTTTCAAAGGGGTAACGAACATCCAAATAATGACTACGTACGAAGATTCAGAAATCAAACTCTTGACTGTCATGATCCAAATGTAACAAAAGCGCAATTAGTAGAACTTTGTATTAATGGAATGCTTCCTGTTTATATATAGAGCCTTATTAGAGAATTTGCGTTTTCAATCATTCAATGAACTGCATGATGCTACTAAAAGGTCAGGCAATACCGCACCTGCTTTGCTCGAGAGAACAAAGTCATTCAAGAATGACGAAGACACTCGTCGGAATACTCGGTGACAAGCGTTTCTCTGATAACCCTTTCAGCCCCCATCAATCTGTTGTTGTTGCGACTGAGGGAAGCAAGAGAAAGATCCAGGGTCATAATTCTCAATTATCCAAGCGTCCAGCTCGTGAACAAGGAAATGGTGAACCAGAATCATGTGGGAAAGGTGAACGTCCACAACCCCCAGATTTTCCGTGTTCCTACGAGGAAGTGTTGGAGTTGCTAGAAGCTTGGATTCAAGATGACGTTATAAAGCTTCCTCCTATTAAAAGAGAACCGACTGTTCAAGATAAGGCAACCTAAATACTGTCATTTTCATAGAAGTGTAGGACATCCAACACGTGACTGCAAGGCTCTCAAGTGGGCATTCAAAGAGAAGATTGAGGCTGGTGAACTTGATCTGGGGACTGAGGGTGTAAACAAGAACCCTCTCCCTCAGCATCATGTTAGGAGTTTCACCACCTGTGAAATACCTGTAGGCCAAGTGGCAACATATCTAATTGAGAACCTATGTGAACTTCTACATTTCTCGGAGGCACAACGCAAAGAAACCTTTACTGCTCTCAATCGCATCTCCTTTGATACGTGCATCACTCCCCCTGATGAAGTCCTAGAAGTAGCTCTCACATCGGATGATCCAGAGATAAAAAGAATCACCTTTAGTGACGATGATATGATGGCAAGGGAAGGGCATAATCGTCCTCTCTACGTTACTACCAACATTAAGAACTCAGAGTTTAAAAGAGTTTTAGTTGATACCGGAGCTTCTGTCAACATTATTCCTCTCAAGACTTTGAGAAGTGCCAGGGTTTCAACATCCCTCATCGTTCATCACCCGACTGTCATTCACGACTCCGAAGGCAACGCTAGTGATACTTATGGCCATGTTACTCTAGATTTGAAGGTGGGACCAGTCTTGACGAAGGTATAGTTTCACATAATTGAGAAAGAGCCGAGCTACCATATGATCTTAGAGCGTCCCTGGTTACATGATCACAAGTTCGTGCCCTCTAGTTATTATCAGTGCATGAAAGGATTGTTTGAAGGAAAAGTTATTCGTATTGCAGCATCTCAATGTCCTTTCTCGCCGGTGTATAATGCGACTTTCTTTGAGCCAAGAGATGTCACTCCTAACCCACCCAAAAAAATCTACATCACTCCTTTACCTACCTAGGCATCTATTAAGGATGCTGAGAGGTTGCCATCACCAACCCCTGCTGTAGAGAAATTTCAAAAGAAAATTGTTCATGCGAACTGTCTCAAGCGCAGTGCTATTGATGATATCCCTCAACACTCTCACACTAAGAGAAGTCCAAATTTTGTAACAAGTTATGACACTAATGGTAGAGTTATCTACCTACATCGTCGGAGTTGTTAGCAATTAGCAGGGGAGGAAGGTGGAAAGCCTCCCCGCCAAGAAGAGTGTGCCCAGAGCTCGAAACAGTCTGAGAATGAAGTCCGTGAAGCTCCACCACAACTACAAGATGGGACAAATTCAACCACTGACTCACTTGTGATAGTTAACATTGGGACTAATGAGATTCAAAGACCCATTTTCATAAGTTCGTCTTTATCAACAGAGGAGCGTGAAGCTTTAGTGAAGTTGCTCAAACAATATCAAGATGTCTTCGCCTGGACCTATGAAGAGATGCCCGGCTTGGATGATAAACTAATTACTCATCACCTGCAAGTTTTACCTGGGTCTAAGCCAGTTAAGCAACAACCAAGGCACTTCAGGCATGAAGTGGAAGAACAAATCAAGCTCGAGATTCAAAAGCTACTTACAACTAGATTCATCAAACCATACATCATCCCAACTGGTTGGCTAACATTGTACCTGTCAAAAAGAAGAATGGTCAGATTATATGTTGTGTAGATTTTAGGGATCTAAACAAGTGTTGTCCTAAAGATGACTTTCCTTTACCCAACATTGATATGCTTGTAGATGCTACTTGTGGTCACGCCATGTTCTCATTTATGGATGGCTATAGTGGTTACAATCAAATTAAGATGTTTGACAGTGATGCTAATAAGACTGCTTTCCGAACTCCGATCGGAAATTTTCATTATAATGTGATGCCTTTTGGTCTCAAGAATGCGGGCGCCACCTATCAACGAGCTATGATAGCTATATTTCATGATATGATGCACAAACAAATTGAGGATTATGTTGATGACATAGTAGTTAAGTCCAAAACTCGAGCATCTCACTTGGACATTCTCAAACAAGGTTTTGAGAGGTGTCGAGAATATAAGCTTAAAATGAACCCGTTGAAATGTGCCTTTGGTGTCTCTTCTGGAAAATTCTTGGGTTTCCAAGTAACGGAAGAAAGTATTAAGGTTGATCCTGCTAAAACACAAGCCATCACCACGATGCAGCCACCCCGATCTGTTAAGGAACTCAAGAGCTTTATGGGAAAAGTGTCTTACATTCGACGCTTCATACCTGGCCTAACACAACTCATCGTTTCTTTTCTTCCTCTACTAAAGAAAGGTGAGGAGTTCAAGTGGTCTACTACCCAAGAAGATGCATTTCGCAAAATCCAACAATTGTTGTTATCTCCTACTGTCATGAAGGCACCAGTACAAGGACGCCCATTGCTCTTGTACACTGCATCAAGTGAAACTGCTATAGGTGCTTTACTTGCTCAAGAAGATGAGACTGGTATCCCAAGGTTGAAAAGGTATCCCATTTATTACATTAGTCGCACATTGAAGAATGCAGAGCTCAGGTATCCCAAGGTTGAAAAGGCATGCTTATCTCTGGTATTTGATGTTCAGAAGTTTCGACACTACTTGTTATCAAATAGAGTAGTACTCGTAGCAAAAGTTGATCCTATCTGATTCCTCTTGTCAAAGCATGCTCTCTTAGGAAGACCTACTCGCTGGTTACTTCAAATGTCAGAGTTTGATATAGCGTGTGCTAGACCTAAGGCTGTGAAGGGGCAAGTTGTCGCATACTTGCTTGCTGCTTTTCCTGGCAATGACGCTACTATCCTACACGAAGAGGTGCCGGGCGAATTCCCTGAGGTTTCTCTTGTCCATGAAGATATGTGGTTATTATATTTTGACGGTTTTGCAACACCGAGTAACAATTCAGGAGGAGCTGGTATACTATTAGTATCTCCCAATGGTGAAGTCTTCTCTCATTCATTCAAGCTGGATTTCAAGTGTACAAATAACTCTGCCGAGTATGAATCTTTCTTGCTGGGTTTGGCACTAGCTAAGAAAGCAGGTACAACACACCTTGAGGTTAGGGGTGACTCGAAATTACTTGTGAACCAGATAAATGGAGTGTTCTCTCTCAAGGAGGTCACCCTGGCTCCATACAGAGCTGAAGCTCAGAAGCTGTTGTCTCACTTTGCTGATGCAATTATTGTACATATAGGTCGAACTAATAATAGACATGCTGATTGTCTAGCCACTTTGGCTTCTAAGCTGAAATTCGAAGGAACATAGACGACATTGATTGTCCAAAGACGTACACTCTCGTCTGCAGAATGACGAAGTAGAGGATGATTGGAGATCTCCGATTATCAGTGAGTTAAGTAGGTCACCTCATGAGAGGAAAATTAGTATTAAAGACTTGAAGAATTTCTTCTTGCTTCATGGAGCACTCTACTATCGAAACCCTGACGTCTCTCTCTCGAGGTGCATAGGAGAAGCAGAGGCGCAACAACAGCTTCAACGTGTTCATGGAGAACTGTGCGGCCAAACTTCAGTAGTGACTCTCTATAGACGACTACAACGCCTTGGTTTCTACTGGCCTACCATGGAATTTCAGTCACGATCTTTGCAAGAGTCATGTTCAAGTTGTCAAGCCTCTCCACATCAATCGGAATCCCTCATGGTGCTGCACACCCACACTGGGGACTGGCGTGAACCTTTCATCCAGTACTTGCGTGATAATTTCTTACCACTAGAGAAGCGTATATCTGCTAAGTTGGAACGCCAAGCTAAGAGATTTGTCTTTCATGAAGGCATATTGTATCGCAAGAGTTTTGGGGGAGATTTGTTCTGTTGTTTAGCAAACAATGAAATTCCCACTATTCTCAAAGAAATACATGAAGGAGAACACCAAGGAAAAAGAAAGTTGTTCTTGCAAATTCATGAGAAGTATTATTGGCCAACTATGGAGGACGATGCTGAAATGTCGTCACTGTCAGATTCATGGCAATTTGATTCATTCTCCTTGCATTCCGCTGCAATCAATAAGCAGCCCTTGGCCCTTTTATAGTTGGGGACTTGATCTTATTGGCAAAATCAATCCCTCTTCATCGAAGCAGCATGAACACATAATAACCGCTACTGAGTACCATAGTAAATGGGTGGAGGCGATTCCACTTAAGAAGACTAAGGGTGTGAATATTGCAGAATTCATTAAAGAACACATCATTTGTAGGTTCGGTATTCCGAAGCACATACAGTAGAACCTCTATATAAGAATATCTTCGGGACCACGAAAAAATATTCTTATATAGAGGTTATTCTTATATGGAGGTCTACCTTGGAAAACTCAATTTTTTTTGCTACACCTATACCTAGAAATATACATACGTATGCATGGGAACACACAAAAATGTACCTAAGTAATACAAATACTGATCAATCTTTGTTTAGTTGCACAAAACTTAACAATTTCTTAAAAAACTGATAAGCAAAACTATACGAGTGGGGATATTTGTACTCAATTGTGGAAGAAAAAACATCGAATCCACTACGAATCAAAAGGATCTTACAAAATGGTTACACAAATCTCTACATCTTAAATTTTAATGTACGACAAGACCTATACTATTTGTATTATAGTGTCAATTATTCTTATATGGAGGTAAGTTACTTAAGACGGGACCGGAAAAAATTATGACTTATTCCAATATGGAGTTTATTCTTAAATATAACTGGCCCAAGTCGGGACCATAAATTTTTATTCTTATATGGAGGTTATTCCTATATAGAGTATTCTTATATAGAGGTTCTACT